>JARFJB010001642.1:580000-600000 GCA_036346205.1 Vesta saturnalis
AGTCTAAAATTAATTAAATATGAATTAAAATGGTTAAACTGTGTTATTGATATCTTATAAAAGCGGGCGAAATTAGATTTTTTTAAGTTAACATGTATTTGTGTCTATTAATCTCTATCTAACACAAAGTTTTAAACGTCATACTGAGATAGAATATTTTTTTATAATGTTGCCTGTTTTCGTTATGAACGTATAAACAAGGTGTTGCGTAGTTATCCTAGAAAAATTATAATTAAAATTATTTATGTATTTAATAAAATTAATAATAATTTTAAAATTATTTCATATCTTTTAATGTTTTAAGTTAGCATCTAGATGTCTTTTAACCTCTGTTAGATATGAAATTTGACATAGATTATTGTTTTTCTTTTTACAATGTTGCCTATTTTCGTAATGAACTTATTATAAGAGAGGTTGCATAATTATCCTAAAAAGTGTTATAAAAATTATTTTATTTCGTTTAATTTCCATTTTGTAGGTTGGAAGGTCGTGTAGAGTTCCACACCAGATATTTCTAGATTGCAGCAGTAACGTCAACTGGATTTTCTACACCCGAGCTGTTTGTTTTTGTTCAATATTGTGTAACGAGGCAATTCTTTTTTTAGCGATGCCTGATTTACAATACCTTGTAATGTTATTGTTTACTCAACTTCAAGTAAAACTAAAAAACGTAGACTGTTAAGCTCAAAGGTTTCTGTATAATTTATTAAAATGTTAGTAATTTTACCTCAAACAAACCGATATTCATGTGAAACTGTAATTATAGTTAATAATAAAAAAAAGGCTAGTGGCATAAACTTTCTATTCTAAATAAAATAGAATTTATATTAAAGTTCTTCATACATAAGTTGAGACATCAAGAACAGTTACGGATTCAGCGATACAAGAGTCACTGTTATATTTTTCAATGTAAACTGACAGCTAATGCAAATGTGTAAGCAGTGGTTATCCGTTATTATATACAAGTGATTCACATATATGAATATAGAATATGAAAATAAATTTTATAAGAATTTGTCCACTAAACTAAATTTTAAGTCTTAATTAACGTACAAGTGGTACAAACAATCAAATGGTTCAATTTAAATCGCTATATCAATATAATAGCTACACTATGTTCACTTGTGTAAACAGGCAGTAGATTAATGTTATATAATTAGTTATACTAAATTCATTGCCTTGACAACCAGGTGAAATGAATTTGATGGTAGAATAACAAAGTATATCGGTTGTGTATAGATTATGCACATATGTCACGAAGAAAAGCTTTCTGAGACAAGTTCGTTCAAAAGGAATATACAGGGTCTTTCACGACGAGCTGAGTCGATATGTATATGGAAAACTACTCAAAATATTTTTTAAAAATTTGTATACGGAGGTTATTTAAAAAATCTAGTTTAACTAAAATATTTTCAGTTTTATGCAGCTTCCAGTTATATCAGAAGTAGACCCTAACACTGTTATTTTAAATAGAATGTACCCATTTTTATTATATTTTTAAAATCTACGTTAAATTTAAATGTTAAAATGTCCAAAATGTACTGTTTTTGAATTATTTTGTTTTTTACAAAATGTTTGACAGATTCGCATGTTCACAAAAAATATATCAAGGTACAAGTGAGCTAAACCAAATAATTTTTAGTATTTGTACACATAGTACTCACAGATTACAGAATTTTACAAAAATAAATTAAAAAATTATACAGGGTGTTCGAAAAATGGCGTCAAGTTTTACAATTTGAAAAATTCGAAAAGTTAATTTTTTTAAATAGCAACCATATTTTTTTACTGTATTAATAGATTCTACGCTAAAAAATAAGCAGACTTTGTACATATGTCACTATTCCTAAAATTTATAGTTTTTGCACAATCTTGAAAAAATTGACATTATTTGGAATTAAACTAAAAATTAATTCTTGGTTGGCTTTAACAGACCCTGTATAGTAATCCTTATCCAATACAAATAGTTCGTTGGATTAGATACCAACTGATTTGGATCGTTTAATTAAAATTAAACATAAATACTTCTATGCACCTGTTCTTCAATTCATCATATTTTGGAAGATATTATCTCTACTCAAATTAGAAGCTAATTATTACCGCTAAATGTAAATTTTTATGAAGTTTGCATAATTATGTCATTAAGTTAATTTCAATGTAGAAATAAGTGAATAAAGACAAATAGTGAAATAATTATTTATACCCACAAAACAGAAAATTACAATTTAATTGGAGAATACGTAATAAGAATGATATACAACAGGCAATGGCGTAACATAAGGGTTTTACTTAGGGTAAAATTATTATGTACATTTGCACAAAATTTACTAAAAAAAATTGTGAATATACGCGAAATCAAATTACGCAAATTAAAATTCCGTAAGATCGTTGGTTCAACGAGTATGTATTTAAGTAACCATTGTTACAATGAAAGCATATAATTATAATCTGTGACATAAAAAAATGCAACACCAAGATGGCGTTGGAATTTTTGGACCAAATTTGGCAGAAATGTTTAACCAGTCAAATGTAGCAATTGATTAAAATTTCAAAGAAATTAAACAAAAGATAAAGGCTTTTTTATTAATAATGTGTTAGACCACCCCTACTAGTTCCACACTCCCGCACTCTTGTTGGCATGCCTTCCAACAGGTGGTCGATCTCTTCCTGAGGTATTGCATCCCAGGCAATCTGTAATTCATGCCGAAGAGATTTTAGTGTCTGTGGAGGATTGGCTAATTGCTTGAGTCTTCTACCCCATCACGCCCCACACATGTTCCATGGGCGAAAGGTCGGGAGATCTGGGTGACCACGGCAAAATATTGACTTTAGCCTCTTCGAAGCGCTCGATAGAATGTCTTGCAATGTGGCGACGGGCATTATCCTGTTGTAAAATCGGGTCCTCCAGTTCCTGGATGAATTGAAGTGTATGGGTTTCTACCATTTCATCAACATATCGGTGGGACTTCATATTGCCTCGGATGAATACCAACTGAGATCTGCTTCCATATACCATAACCCCCACAGTACGGTGCACATGCCGCTCAACAGAAAACTGCACATTGCGACATTCTCCACGTCTACGTCTGACTCTCATGCGACCATCGTGCATTTCCAAGCAGAATCGAGATTCGTCACTGAAGACCACCTTATGCCAGTCCACGTCCCAATCCAGCCGCAAGGTACACCACTCCAAATATTGCTGTCGATTACGAGCCGTCAGCGAAAGCACATGATGTGGCCGATAGGACTGTAAGCCATAAGCTCTAATTCGACAGTAAACTGTACGAAGGCTTACAATATTTCCATAATTTCTCTAAATCAAAAACCACCTTCACGTAAACCAATAACGCGACCTCTGTCGAATTCACTCAGTTGTCGATAATTTTCACGTTGCCGCACTCTAGGCATAATCCCAGCCGCAAAATGCATAGAACAACACAAAAGCAAAAGAATACAATACCGAAAATTACTTAACCTTAACACCCGTTAGTTTCGATTGTTACAAGTAAAACATCATGCCTATTGGATTATTTTGAATAAAATTTTAATCAATGACTACATTTAACTAGTTAAACATTTCTGCGAAGTTTGGTAAAAAATTCCAACGCCATCTTGGTGTTGCAGAGTATATCTTAATATTATGAAACTTTCACTCATAATAAATATTTACCGTTTGAGTTTATCTACTATTTACTTATTTATTGCGTTTGCACATTCTATAAACTTATTTGACAATTTAATTAATTTTTAAAACTTCCATCTTCATTGACGACGATAACTGTAATTTATGAAAATGTAAACTTTCATCATTATCACTCATAATAAAATATTTATCTTTTTTGGGGTTTTTTAATGGTGTAATTTAAATTATACAATCTAAACGTTTCGATAACACTTACAGTTATCTTCGTCAGTAGTAATATTTGTTAAAAATTGTTAAAGATGTTGTAAACAATTTTGTCAAAGTTGAAAAATTAAAACATAAACATCAGCCTGCTATTAATATAACAGTTTGAGAAACGTATAAAGCCAACTATAACATTAAATTTTAGTAAAGAATAACTAGGTCATTAAAAATTAAATATTGTTAAACTGCCTTAAAGATGACAAATCAGAACACTCTCTACGGCGAAAGCTAACAATGAAATTTGTCACCAAAAAAACACATTTAACAAAATTTAATCGAGTTATGATGTAAGTGCAAAGTTGTGGAAAAACTTCAATTTGAAAATGTCATCTTTAAGGCAGTTTAACAATATTTAATTTTTAATGACCTAGTTATTCTTTACTAAAATTTAATTTTATAAGTAGAAGGGGGGCACTACACGCCATCTTGGATTTTCTGGGGAAAACATTTTTTTTTCACTTTTTTATATGCGCACGTGAGCGACCACATTTTTCACCCTTATTTTTTATGGTTTCTTTTCGGAGGCCTTTTTTGACCCTTGTCATCCCTAATTAAGGCCTTTTTGTTTTATTAGCTTACGTGTGGAGACCGTATTTTTAACCCTTTTTCACCCCTAATTATTATCATTGGTGGTATTAAGGACCTTTCTGGCAGCTAAGTCTTTTTTTGTCATCAATTTTTGTTGGTGTTATTTTATGTTTTTTTTCCTTTTGGCTGTATTTAGAGGTTGAACCCGGGGTTTGGCTTAAAGCTGTATTTAGGACTTAGGGCTGTATTTAGAGGTTGAGCTGGGGCTTGGCTGTATTTAGGGATTAGGGCTAGAGGCTGGGGCTGTATTTAGGGTTAGGGGCTGGTCTGGAAGGTGTATTTAGGGCTAGGGTTGGTCTGGGTTTAGGGCTTGTATTTAGGTCTTTTTCCAATGATATTTAATTTGACCTCAGACTATAAAAAATGTGCATGTGAGTTTACATGTATTGGTTTATGTCTATTATGCTAAGAAAAATGTTAAGGATATTTCTATTAATACACATCGTGTTTATATACGAAATTACAGCAGCTGCTTTTCTACCTTGAGAAAATTGTTAACCATGAGAAACAAGTTGGCCTTGAAGTTAGTTAGTCATTGGTTTTGAAGACTACCTTGAAGTTAGCTGTAAGTCCTGTTTTGAAGTTAACCTTGAAGCTGTCCATGCGTATAACTTAATTTCACCTCAGGCTATAAAAAAAAATTTACATTTAAGTTTACGTGTATTGGTTTATGTCTATTATGCTAAGAAAAATGTTATTAAAAATGTTTCTATTAATACACAGCGTGGTTTATCTATATACTAAATTACAACAGCTGCTTTTCTACCTTGAGAAAAAAATACTACCCTCTACATTATACACACTTAAAAAACGTGTAGCTTGATCCTCTTTTTTTGTACTACCATTATTCATATTTCCATGAGTTACATAGATTCGTATGAAATGTTTATGGTTATTAATACCTAATAAGAGTTGTTTAACTTAAAACATATGGATCATGTTCTCTGCATCTGAATTCTACCGATGTCTGAGGTAACAAGTAGAAATTAATTAATACGGATCGTAATTCTGATATAGATGACTGCTTTTGATTTTAAAATGTAATTTGTAATAGGTTTTATTATAAACTATTGTATAATTAGCTTTAAACAGTTATACTTTCACTCGTATATTATAACCTTCTACACGTAATTAAAACGACCTTCACTGCATACTTTAACATCTGACCTTTCAATAGTTTATAACACTATTGTTTGGTAGCACATTTTTATTTACGATCGTACTCATATAAATTATTAGCGTTTCATATTAATGGATCCATCACCTATTAAAAGGTCAGCTATTAAATTACATTCTGCAAGGCTGTTTAAAGCCGACCTTGTATTATTCGTATACAGATGATATTTCAAAAATATTTGTATATTCAACATTTATATTACAATCTACTCTCAGAATAAAAGTATCATATATTTTGGTAATAGGTATATAGTTAAGATGACCGATAGATTTTAATGTTTATTAGGGATGTTTTGACAAGACAGAATATACCACTGTATTTTTCAGTATTAGTAAAAGTTGTATAATCAATCAATATAAACCTGAGTTATATCAATAAAAAAAGGTACATGTTCAAGTTAAGTATATTGGACTCTTTAGAAACACTATCTTTTTTAAACACCTTGAGATTTTACCGATAAGGTGTGGGCCATGCTGTTGCATAAGATGGTTTACATACATGTATGTTCTATTTCCATAAAATACATCACTCCAAAAAAGGATTTTTTAGTTTTATAAACATATCCTAAGAGTTTGCTACAGAAACCATGCGTAAATCTACAGTGAGAAATTTACTCGAGACTGGTACATTGCGACTAACCTTTAGGCATTGTGCGAATATTTTTCTGTAATAGAAGTTGACGTGCACGTCTTTCTCTCTCTCTCGTTTCTATCGCTTCTCGTCTTGCTGTCTATGCTCTATCCCTCTCTCGCGTTTCTCTCGTCTCTCTCTGGTCTTTCTCGTCTCTCTTTCGCCCCTCTGGCCTCTCTCGTCTTTCTTTCGCCTCCTCGTTTCTTGCACTTCTCTCGTTTCTCTCGCTTATCTCGCTTCACACAATCACAAGCACGGACACAAGCTCAAACCCGCAAACACAAAAACACTCAAACATACAAATACGCAAACACCAAAACACACATGCACACAAAACGAAAACACGCAAATACGAAAATCTGCAAACACACAAAACGAAAAATCGAAAACATGCAAACACATCAAACAAAAAAAAACCCAAAACATGCGTACACACAGACACGCAAAACAAAAACACGAAAATACACAAAACGAAACGAATCAAGGCCGGGAGCTGGAACTCGCCCTCAAGGAGTTGGGGTTTATAAATAAATTAATTCTTTCTGTTTATCTGTTTTATTTATTCTTCATATCCAAATGGAAGAGTATCAAAGTTCTCAATTCTTCGTCGCTTAGAATAACTTACTCTATACTGTTTAGATTCAGGTCTACTTAATACATTGTAACAACTATCTCTAACCGTTTTTCTGTCATTATATGCAAAAAGAGAGTCTTTACTATTACTAAGCACCATATCTTTCATCGCTTCAAAGTTTATAACGCGAGAGTTTTTATAGTTTAAGGTAATGCCCTTCACTTTACACACGGATTTAATTGTCTGTTCACTGGTTGAAAACACATTATAACTATAGTTTTTCGGTCCGGCACTAACAAATTCGGCTATATAACTCCCTTCACCGTACGCTTCCAGCTCGTCAAGGAAATCTCCGCATGTTGGATTCCAGTCGCCGGGTTTTGCGATAAATGTAACACTGTCTGTGTCGTAATACAGAACGCGGCGGTCTAGTTTCTCCAGATAACTATATAGCTCTAAACGTGCATGAGCAGTCGTGTAAGCGGCTAAGGACACATTAATAGTTTTTTGTGATTCACCTTCACCCTCAGGTCTATCCCAATTTACCATTACTACATTATCATTAATAGGTATTATAGATTGCACCTGAACCAATGGATCGGTAAACAATTTGAAAAAGTCCTTTAGTTCAGATACAATACTGCACTGGGTTAAATTTTCGCGCTGGCCAAACTTACCCCAAAAAGAATTTAACATCAGCTTGGCCAGGTACCTTACACCAGGGTTTTTCTTAATATTACCCGCGTCTAACTGAATCCCCTCCTTCTCGTAATACTCCGTTGCGTAACTCAATTTCGTGCTTCTGACGTGCAATGGCTAGGCCACGCTGAGCATTCCTGATTGAGTTTCAGGAAATTATCGATGTACCCGTTAAATAACCCTCCCTGTCTCGTCGCTTTGTCATACGTGGTTACCTCGTACTACCAAGCTTCAAAAACATCAAGGACTTTATAGTTTTTAGAGATAGCCTTACGCAGCTCGTCAGCTACAAACGTTCCAACGAAACTGCGCTCGATCTCATTATGTCCACACTCCCTTTCATTTAACTCAGCACCGCACGTCCTACACAATACAAACATCAGCTTGCCGTGCATTTTTAAGGGTAAAACAGGGTGGTAGAGATTAGAGGGCGGTAGTACTCTGCATTTAATTAAACCCTCCACCGTGTTCAATGAAATGTTCTTACAATCTAAACCTACATGAAGTTTCGGATGACCTACAGGATATTTACAATATTTATTTACATAAGGATATAATGAGCACACGTCATAATACATTATTTTCTCGCTAACGCCGTCACATTCATGATAAAACTTGCTAGCATTAGTGCGACCTCCGTAAAACGCGTCACGTGGGTTTAAGGGTTCGTCATCTTGATTACCGAAATGCTGTATGAATGCCCGTAACTCATCATTAGCAAGTATTTGTTTTTTAAAATCACATTCACGCGTCTCAACTAAATTATACCCTCCCTCGCGTAGAAACTGGGACCGCGCCGCCGTGTTTTCGTTCCGTGCAAGCATGGAAGTACTTACACCCAGTTTAGGATCAATGTTGGCTTGATTGGGAAAACACTCATCGCAACCGTGCCAGTAACAGCCATGAAACTCGTAAACGATATTTGATTCAGCACAATACCCGTCGACCTTAACACCTTCAGGTGTTCTAAACTCGCGAGCTTTCCCAGCGTGCTGTATGGTCACTTTCTGAGAATGTTCCACCCAACGTAACCATTGAATTGCGACCTTTGATTGGTTGTCGGCACGTCTATAACCACCATTAGGAATGAGCCCTATTGTGTTTTCTTTCAGGAAAAGCCTGCGAAACACTTTATTGCACGCACTAGCAAACGGATCAACTTTATTTTGGGCCGTGAAGGTGGACCAGAAACTAATGCAACCTTTAACGAGGATCTTAACATGCATCAGGCAATATTTCACAATCTCCTCACTCATCTTGAAAATATAATTACTCTGGGCCGTGTGCCATTCTAAAAGTGTTTGTCGATCTTTCGCCGACATCTGATCTGCACAATAACATTCAAGTGCAGGCAGAAGACCTTCGTAAGTCTGATTCTCGGATGTATTGAAGAGATATAGGAAATAACCTTTGGACTCGGGGAAGTTGAAAGTTTTCGGAAATGCCGAGAGCGGTGACGTCATGAAATTAAGGAGCCAATAAACCTGATATCGTCGCACTGAATAGAAATTAGTTTTAAAACTTTGCAGACGACTTTAGGTCTCCACTGATTATTATTAGCTAGCGTGTATCTAAGCACAAAACACTCGTCGTACCCCTTCATGTTATGTGCGATGCATGTAACTTTAAATTTTTGCGCTCTCTCGGCAACATATGACAGAAACGATTCAACAGGATTTTCCCTGAAAATGTGCACTCTTTTGCTACACGTCGAGCATCGCTCATCCAAATCATCGATTTGTTGAATACAATAGAACAAACATTCGCGGCCACGCATAGATTGAGCTCATGCAGAAATCGATCATTCGTTCCCTCACACACCTTCTCTTGCATACACTCCAAATCGTAAAAGGTAAACATAGATGGTTTACCATTACTGCTGTCACGTCGAGCCTTGTTAACGGCCATGAAACAAAGATGACCGATAGGTTTTTGACTCTGACACGTGGAGCAGTAGCTGTATCCGCATCTATGTTCACCCTTTACTTCATGGGTTTTAAGACATTTTAAACATCTACCCAATTTTTCGCATAGTTTAGCGTCCTTGTGGTTTTTAAGACATTCACTACCATAAAAATCTCTCTTGCAATCACTACAAACAATTTTCGGGTTTTCAACAGAACAAGGTGGCCTTTGATGACACGCGTGGTACTGGTACACACATTTCATGTGTTTCCTTTTGTCGTTACAACGTTTTCTACATTGTTAACATGTTGCTCGTAATTTCCAATACATACGTATTTTTATTCCTTTCACACTTTTAAATGAGTATAATTAAAACTATATAACAGTAACAATGTGTCAACTGTAATTAACATAATTTAACTAAAATCCACTATAAAAATTGTTCATGTGAAGGTTACAATGTATAGAATGGTATTTTGAAAAAATAAAAAATACATTAATAACATTTTAGAATAGTTATGTAATTTCTTTATATAATAAGTTGATAACGATTATAACCAGCATTTTCGAATAAAAAAGTTATCCATGCTTAGCCCCAGCGTTTAATACCCCTTCAGAATGCTATCAGTTAAAACACGATGTGTATTAATAGAAATATTATTAACATTTTTCTTAGCATAATAGACATAAACCAATACACGTAAACTTAAATGTACATTATTATAACCTGAGGTCAAATTAAAATCATTGGAAAAAGACCTAAATACAAGTCCTAAACCCAGACCAACCCTAGCCCTAAATACACCTCCCAGACCAGCTAACCCTAACCCTAAATACAGCCCTAAGCCCTAAATACAGCTTTAAACCAGACCCCGGTTCAACCCTTAGCCCTAAATACAAGCCAAGGCCCAGCTCAACCTCTAAATACAGCCCTAAGTCCTAAATACAGCTTTAAGCCAAACCCCGGGTTCAACCTCTAAATACAGCCAAAAGGAAAAAAAACCATAAAATAACACCAACAAAAATTGATGACAAAAAAGGCTTAGGTGCCAGAAAGGTCCTTAATACCACCAATAATAATAATTAGGGGTGAAAAAGGGTTGAAAATACGGTCTCCCACGTAAGCTAATAAAACAAAAAGGCCTTAATTAGGGATGACAAGGGTCGAAAAAGGCCTCCGAAAAGAAACCATAAAAAATAAGGGTGAAAAATGCGATCGCCCACGTGGGCATATAAAAAAGTGAAAAAAACGTGGGTTTTCCCAGAGAATCCAAGAAGGCGTCTAGTGCCCCTTCTACTTTTATAGTTGGCTTTATACGTTTCTCAAACTGTCATATTAATAGCAGGCTTTTTTTTTATGATTGTGGACCTGAACAGGCTTATGTTTATGTTTTAATTATTCATCTTTGACAAAATTGTTTACAACATCTTTAACAATTTTTAACAAATATTACTACTGACGAAGATAACTGTAAGTGTTATCGAAACGTTTAGATTGTATAATTTAAATTACACCATTAAAAAAACCAAAAAAGATAAGTATTTTTTTATGAGTGATAATGGTGAAAGTTTACATTTTCATAAATTACAGTTATCGTCGTCAATGTAATTGTTCTCGAAACGTATAAATCTTGTACAATTTTTCTTGAAATACACGATTCAGAAATCCAAAAGATCAATATTTGTTATTATATTAATATTAATTAATTTTTTTTTAGTAATTTCAGTTGTCAGCGAGTTTCATTACAATAAAATCAATATTTAATTATTTTCTACAGCTACAAGAGAATATGTTATAGTAACATTATACAGCTCAAAAAAATAGTAATTTTCTTAAGTAATGAGCTCAAATCCCAAAGGAAACGTATAAAAACTCTCAAGTATATTAATATAAAGTTACAATTAATTTAAAACACCTTTAATATTTAGTTTACAAGCACATAAAAAGGAATGTTAGTTAAGTATTTCTACTTACAAGATACGAAACAAAGCAAATCCTATTTAAAACCCACCTTCTATCATCATAAATTAAAGCATCTAACATCGCTACGTTACAATTGACCCCTAAATTAAACATCCCTCTTTCCTATCAACATCTGTCTTAGTTTCTGTATTGCGGTTACAACCTCTAAATTTCAGCAGATGTTCGTGAAATTGCGGTTACATGATGTCGATAACTTTTACTTATCCACCCTATTTTCTACATACCCCAACCGAAATATTTTCCAGGACTTTTTTTTTGCATATTAATTAAGAATAAAATTTATTATGTGCATTTAATACTGGGAATTTAGTCTGATTTTTGTAACGATTGTAATTTTTAAAAATGTTACAAATGAAAAAACCAAAATATAACAGAAACAAAGATTTAAAGATGATCTTTTATATGAATTTAAACGTTTTGATAACAATTACTGTTATCGTCGTCAGTAAATGATAATAGCTTGAAAAATTAATTGAAACGTCACAATAAATTTCTGGAATATGAAAACGCAAATGTAAGCCTGCTACTAAAGCTTGTCCCAGAAAAAAATTTCGCCACTTTGTTGGCCAAAATAACAAAAAATTTGATTGAATAATAATTAAATTATTATAAGTAGATATTGCAGGCTCACATTCCATTAATATATGTAATTTGATTGTGCTTGAATCTCGGTAGCGCAGTTGGTTAGCGCAGTACTCTAGTAAAGTGCAGGTCGTAGGTTCAAATCCTACTCGAGGTAAACTTTTTATTTATGTGTTTAATAAAATTAATAATTTTGAAATAATAATTAAATTTAACTAATTCTACCAAACATCAAAACTTTAACTCTCGTCCATCCAAAAGCGACGTAATTTTCGTTTTAACCCGTCCATTAATTTTTGTACACTCTCATTTGAGATTAGTTTAGTGACTTGGACCCATTTAAATTTAAAATTAAGTATAGATTTTGCTGGTTTTTTTGTGTTTCAGCAACTTCTGTTTTACACGAGGCCAATAGTTTTCGATTTGGCGCAATTCGGGGCAGTTGGGAGGATTTTGAATTTTCATAACATAATCGATGTTATTTCTTTCGTACCACTCTGTAACTTTTTTTCGTAGTGGCATGTTGCCAAATCAGGGCAGGATAATGCTGGGATATTATGCAGAGTAGTGATTAGGGTCTGGTTCTGGACCAATTCAAGGTCACTCGCCCTCTGGTGGTGAGAAATGTAGGCTTTTGGATCTCTTCAAGGTCAAACTTTTGGCGGGAAATTTAAATTTTGGAACTCGCTAAACATAGAAATTACATTGCCATCATCATCATCATATTACAAGGTCGCTCTGCGATACAATTCTTAGAAGTCTAAAAATAGAGTGGTCAAGGTCAAAGGTTATTGACCTGTAGGGTATAGTATGATATTTCTTAGTTTATAATAAAAGGCTTTCTTTGCGTGTGCATGATTCAGTAAACTTTTTATAGGCAAAAATGATGAAAGTAATGCATGCAGCAGCTACTCCTAATGTAAAAGCTACCCCTAGTAGGTGATAGAAATATTTTTCAAACAAAAAAATCAATTTTTCTCGAAAACGGGCCAGAATTTGCCAAAAATAAATTTAAAAACCCCCCCAACACCCGCTGTCGACTTTTCAACGTATCTAACACATATATCAAATTGGGTCAGCTACGCTTAGTAGATGATAGAAATATTTTTTAAGAAATTCAGCCTTTTCAAACAAAAAAAATCTAAATTTAAAGCTAAAAATAGAAATTGCAAGGTCATCATCATCATCATCATGATCATATTACAATTCTTAGAAATCTAAAAATAGAGTTTTCAAGGTCAAAGAGTAATGACATGCAGGAGTATATTACATTTCTTAGAAATCTAAAAATAGAGTAAGTTTAAGAAACATGAAGAATGACAGGTTATGTATGTATGTATGCTAAAATGTAGATCAAGGTCAAATGGTACTTAGGTTGACTAAATTGTGTGAAGGTGAAATAGTTTTCTAAACTAAAAGTAGAGCAAGTTGGGTACTTAACAAGTTTAAACGTGTTGTAAGGGGTACTCAAATCAAGGACACATTTAGAAAATATAAATTTCATATAACAATTCTTAGAAATCTAAATATAGAGTTTTCAAGGTCAACGTGTAATGACCTGCAGGTGTATCATATTACATTTCTTAGAAATATAAATATAGAATCAGTGTATAGAAATAAGAAGAATGACAGGTTGTTGTTGTTGTCTATGCTAAAAAGTAAACCAAGGTCAAATGGTATATTACAATTCTTACAAATCTAAAGTAGAGTGCTCAAACCGAAAAATTATAAACCAGCAGGGTATCATATTACATTTCTTAGAGATATAAAAATAGAATCAGTTTATGGAAACAAAAGAATGATAGGTTGTTGTCTACGCTAAAAGTAGACCAAGGTCATACTATAACCCCACCATACGTAAATTGCATATGAATCGTTTATTCAACAGTGTTCAGTCCTAGTACAATTGCGAGCAAGTAAAGTCGTTATAATGCAAGCAGCAATAACATCATTCCTGGAGATATAAAAATGGACAGTATCTTCTGATGGTAGCAGTTATTCATCATCAGCTGCAGATTAGCTTACTGATGCATTCCTCTAAGCACACTCTCCTCTACCATAAAAATCGTGATGCAGTAATATACAGAAGGACAGTTCCGATGGAAACTCAAAATTCAAAAGCGAATTTTAACCTTGATGAGCTCAGCCAATACATGAAAACCTACAGACACCATATTATACGCTACATTTTTTAGTCTCATCAATAGCAACTCTCTTCATTATGATGTACCTACTTTTATTTAATCAAAATAGAAGACATTTTTTGCAATAAAAATATATAATTTATTTCAAACAATTATACATAGATATATGTTATTATTTTTTACAGAAATGTTAACTTAGTCGTCTTTCCTACAGTTACGGCGCTGGTGATGTACATGTCATTCTCAGCCAGATATTCTTTGAACTTTTCAATGCGATCTTCTTTTTGAAGTATTCATAAAATCGTAAAGAAGTGTGCACTTAAAGTTCTCGGTTTCAATGATAATATGTTTACCATACTTCGTGTCGATAGGATTTACAGCAAGTGCTATTGTTTAATGCAGATGGATCAATCTTTACTGATTCGAGAACGCGTTTGAATTTGCCACCGGAACTGTCCTTCTATATACTACTGCATCATAATTTTTATGGTAGAGGAGAGTGTGCTTAGAGGATTGTATCAGTAAGCTAATCTGCAGCTGATGATGAAAACTGCTACCATCAGGAGATGCTGTCCATTTTTATATCGCTCCAGGAATGATATTATTGCTGCTCGCATTATAACGACTTTACTTGCTCGCAATTGTACTAGCACTAAACACTGTTGAAGAAATGATTCATGCAATTTACATATGGTGGGGTTGTAGTATGACCTTGGTCTACTTTTAGCATAGACAACAATCTATCATTCCTTTTGTTTCCATAAATTGATTCTACTTTTATATCTCTAAGAAATGTGATATGATACCCTGCGGGTCTATAATCTTTCAGTTTGAGCACTCTACTTTTAGATTTCTAAAATTGTAATATGATGGCCTAGCAATTTCTATTTTTAGCTTTAAATTTTGATCTAAATGTGTCCTTGATTTGAGTACCCCTTACAACACGTTTAAACTTGTTAAATACCCACCTTGTCCTACTTTTAGTTTAGAAAACTATTTCACCTTCACACAATTTAGTCAACCTAAGTACCATTTGACCTTGATCTACATACATAACCGGTTATTCTTCATGTTTCCATGAACTGATTCTATTTTTAGATTTCTAAGAAATTTAATATGATATCTCTGCAGGTCATTACTCTTTGACCTTGAAAACTCTTATTTTAGATTTCTAAGAATTGTAATATGATCATGATGATGATGATCTTGCAATTTCTATTTTTAGCTTTAAATCTAGATTGTTTTGTTTGCAAAAGGCTGAACAATTTGATATATGTGTTAGATACGTTGAAAAGTCGTCAGGGTTGTTGGGGGTTTAAACTTAATTTTTGGAAATTCTGGCCCGTCTTCGAGAAACATTGATTTTTTTGTTTGAAAAGGCTGGACTTAGAAAAACCTGCTTAAAACATATTTCTTTCACCTACTAGGGTAGCTTTTACATTAGGGCTGTTCATGCATTACTTCCCTCATGTTTGCCTCTAAAAGTTTACTGAATCATGACACGCAAAAGCCTTTTATTATAAACTAAGAAATGTCATACGATACCCCTACAGGTTAATAATCTTTGACCTTCACCACTCTATTTTAGACTTCTAAAATTGTAATATGATGATGACATTGCAATTTCTATTTTAGCTTTTGACCTGGACATACAAATTCTAAAACGTTTGACCTTGAAGAAATTCAAAAGCTATTTCTCACCACCAGAGGGCGAGTGACCTTGTATTGGTTCAGAACCGGCCCCTAATCACTACTGTGTGGCCTTAAAAGAGGCAAAATTCTTTTTTGCATGCACTCAAGAAGGTAAATTTCACTACTTATCGACGATATTGAAAAATATGGCCTACTTCTTTTCCACAGGAACAAATGCTGCCATATGAGCACCTTTTGGCAATTTTGTCGGTTTTAATAATTTTAAATTCATCGCTTATAGATTTTCTATCCTATCCAGAGTAATAATGATGACCTGGTAAAGATTTGAAATCTAATTTGCAATAGGTTTCGTCATCCATTATTACGCACATGTGATTAGATGTCAACATTTTATAAAGTGTTCTCGATATGAACCTTGCGGTCATTTGCTATTAGGCGTTTTTGTTTTCTTGAAGGACCTTACATAATTTTTTTTATTTCTCGGAACTGTAGACATTACTTCCATACTTTTTTGCTACATCTCTAATTTAAAGGTTTGGATTCTTTTTTAAAGCTTTCAATTTATTTTTCTCCAAATTTTTATCAACAAACCTCAACTTGCGTCCACTTTCTTCTTTTCTTCGCACTGTACCCGTTCGCCGTATCGTTTAAGCACTCTCTGCACAGTCTTCCTTGTGGTATTTAACACAGAAGCTATTTTCTTTGTGGAAATATAACCAGTTCGAAAAGCACTGTACAATATTTGTTCCCGAAATTGTTCTTGATTACATGGCATTTTCGTAAAAACTAATTTGACAGCGGCTGACTGTTTATTTTTATTTAGTGCACAGTCAACTAACAGACATCAACAAAATATAAACCTTTTTAATCAGCGGCGCGATTTTCTATGAGAGCAGATTTTGGCTACATTTTCTTCTGGGACAAGCTTCAGAATAGTGGTTTGATATAGCAAGCCATAGAATATAATTTTGTTTTAGTAAAGAATAGCTTAAAATGACAACAGATTAACGGAAGAACGCTAACAATAAAAAATGTTACAATCAAAGAACGTTTAGTCCAGTTATGATGTAAGTGTAAAGTAATGAAAAACTTTAATTTGAAGTTGATAAAAGCACTCAATAACAACAAGGACATGACATACCATTTAAAGATCAAATCTAACAAAGAAATAGTTTTTGGTTAATAATTTTATTGTTATTGTACAATAAAAACAAAACCTAGTACGTTTAATATGATTTTCAATTTTAACTACATAAGTAGAATACGGACACTTCCCACCATTTTGTTTTTGTGACGTCACCCTCAGGACACCATTCCCACCACCTTTTTTTTATATGGCCACGTGGAGATCGCATTTTTTTCACCTCAGAATAAAAAGATGTTATTTAATCTGTTATTAATATTTATTAGGGTTGTTTTTATCATAGGAGATTGCATAATTGTTATTAAAATTATTACTACATTTCTTTTAATCCTACCTACAGATTGTGACCTAATTTATTTATACATTGGGGGTTGTATTCTCATAATGGGGAAGAATTAATAGATAAGACATGTAAAGATGACAAGTGTTTTCATAATAATAAAAATGTTATTTAATCTATGTTTATTATTATTAATATTTATTAGGGTTGTTTTGATTTTTTCAAGGATATAAAAACCTAATCCTTAAACGATTATGTTCTATTCAATCTTCAAGACTGCATTTAAGCGCTAGCTCAACTTTTTTTAATATCTGAATAATGACATCGAAATTGTAACCTTCAACATTGTACACATAGAAGGATAATTAAGTTACATAATTAGTTTGCTTTACAAATCATGCTTTAGACGATTTTCACCTTGAGAACGTTAAATTATATGCTCAAGGTTTAAGTGGAAAATAAAAATTGCATTAATATGATAAATGGTTACACATATGCATTATAGGCTGTTCTACGTTTCGTTGTGTACTCCTTTTAATAGTGTTACTAATTAAAAGTAAATATTGAAGGTCGACAGTTAAAATTATGTGTACATGGTTTAAGTGGAAAATAAATTGCATCAGATGGTTACAAATATGCATTTCAGTTGTTTGTTTTAAGCTTCATTGTGTGTTTTAGGTTAGGAATGACTTTTTAAATCAATTGCATTACTTTTAGTTCCCAGATTATATTACGTAAATTGATTATTGATATGGAGTATCATACTTTCTTTAAAAATAGTAAAATATATTTATAACCATAAAGCTTACAATACAGATTAACAACTATTTATTTATATAGATAATGGTCGCAAAAAGGTGCTACAGTAAATTATCCTCAAATCTAGGTAATCCATAATCTCCTATGTTAAATATTAGAGTGAAGACATTTTCGGTAGTCAAGACTTTTGGGATGGGTGCACCTACCCTTATGTTCAAAATTAAAGGCAGCGTAATTTAACTTATCTGGATCTTCATAAAAAACATCACTACCAGCATCAACTTCACCGTTTTTATCTTGAGCGATTTTATTGTAATAGCTTATTAACAACAGCCAATACCCCCGATACTGCTTCATAATAATAATAATACTACTAATTCGGTTGTACTTATGCTTTAAAAAATACATGCAGCGGATAATATACAATCTTTATTTACCACTTCTATTATTATTATTACACAGATATGGGATTATTCTTGAAATTAGCTAATTTCCCCACACTACCTTGAAATACTACATAAGCTTTCAATTCTTCTTCATCCCTAAAGCTGTACCGTATGTATCTTTCTTGAGATTATCCAATTCCGGATCAGTAGTATATTCTTTAATACACAAGACAGCATCTTGACTATAGCGGTGTATACGCCGAAAAATGCCGTGTCTTCTTCTTCTAACTAGGTTTTGCCTCTATACAGCATAAAAGCTCTATTTTAGCTGAATTACCTGTCAAAAAGGGGGTTATAATCTCTTTAATCCTCGAATTTTTACCGATAAGTGTCGGCCATGCTATGCTATCACATAAGCTGGCTTTACATACATACAGGTTCTGTCTCGGCTGAAATGTATCTTGTCGAAAAAGGATTTTAGATTTATAAAATGTACACCGAAGAGAGATATTAGTGTTGCTACAGGAAACAAAGAAAGTGTCGTATAAATCTAGAGCGAGAAATTACTCGAGGCTGGTACATTGCGAGTAACATTTTTTCGAGTTATGGTGAACTGATCTTTGTGATATGTGATCTTTAAGTAATCATATAGGTAAAATTTTGCGACGCAAGGCTTTCGTCGAAGGCTGTGTCCGCGCCCCCGAACATCACCGACATTGTAAGACAGGTGTAGGGCGTCGCAACTTGTTCTTCGCCCCTTGTTGTGATCGAAACTTGTTTCATGGGCTTCGTGTACTGTCGTGGTACACTTGGCGGAAAATTTTAATTTGTATTATAATAAGGGGCCTAATGCTAACTTGTAAGACAGGTGTAGGGCTGTGCAACGTGCTCTCGCGGCTCTGCCCCCTTGTCGAGGTCCCATTGGCGGAAAATTTGAATTTAAGTCTCTGCAGGTTATGGTTGGAAATATGAATTTCTATTGTAATAAGGGGAATAATGCTAACATGTAAGACAGATGTAGGGTTTAGCAACTTACTCTCTGGCCTTCGCCCCTTGACTAAAAATTTAAATTTGTTTGTGGCGCCATCTATGATCGGGGAAATTTGAACTTGTATCCTAATAAGGAGGGTCTAACGCTAACTTATAAGACCGGTATAGGGCTCCGTAATATGCTTTCGGGGTTTCACACTCTTGGTGTGAAATTTGAATTTGAATTTAAGTGTTTACATTCTGATTGTTTATTGCGAGAAATTTGAACTTTTATTCGAATAAGGGAGACTATTGCTAACTTATAAGACAGACAGACAGACATAAGGCTTCGCAACTGGCTTCCGGGTCTTAGCCCCTGGTCCCTTGGTGGGAAATTTGAATTTGCATTTAAGCCTTCATTCTGATTGCTTATTGAGAGAAATTTGAACTTGTATTCTAATAAGGGGGCCTAATACTAACAGGTATAAGGCTTCGCAACTTGCTCTTGGGGGCTTAGCCCCTGCCCCTTGGCGGGAAATTTGAACTTGTATTCCAATAAGCGGGCCTAATGCTAACTTGTGAAACAAGTGAAGGGCGTCTCAGTTTGTTCTCGGGT
>JARFJB010001642.1:605000-630000 GCA_036346205.1 Vesta saturnalis
ACACCATACTGACTATCGTCACTTCTTCTTTTTTAGGAGTGTTGATCTGCCCTGACAAAATCCATCCTAATTCTGACTTAATACGTCGCCTGTTCTTTTTACCCCGTCTAGTATTAGTTTTGCGTAATCTTCAGCTCCCAGGAGCACGTCTATTGGCCCTGGTTTATCGAGTGTGGGATCTGCCAATATTTGGTTTGTCCACTGGTTGTTGTCGAACTTGAATTGTTTCATGGGGAGATTCTCCGTGATCTTTTTTAGCACTATAACTTCTGTGGTGAGTGAAAAGGTACTTGGATGTAAAGGTTTTAGTTGGATGTTTATTTTTGAGGTTGCCCTGGTTGGTGTAGAACCTCCTAACCCGCTGATCTCGGCGTGTACTTTTTGCGTTGGTAGTCTTAGTAGCTGTGCAGAATCTTCAGTAATGAATGATGCCTGTGACCCTGGATCGATTAATACTCGTAACATGTGAAATTCACCGAAGATGTCCTTTATTCTGATAATTGCTGTAGCTAATAAAACTTCTTTTTTTCTATTTTCGGGGCTGCATGCTTCCTTAACTTCTTTGGTTGATGCGTGCGCTACCGATTTTGTTTGCTGGTGTGTTGTAGGTTTTTTGTATTCCTGGTGCAGTAATGTGTGGTGCGGGTACTGACACGTTGTGCACCGCCGTATTGCGTGGCATCTGATGTTGGAACTGTGGTCCATGCAATTGAAACATAGACGTTTTTCTCTCACGAATGTGATCCTGGCTTGTGTTGACAACCCTTTGAATTTGATGCAGTCACCCAACTTGTGATATTGGTTGCAGTAGACGCATGCTTGCCGTTTATTCTGCCACTGGGGGTTCCAGTGGGGCTGTCCTCGTGTGGTAGTATGGTGTGATTTTCTTGCCTGGGACATCGTTTCCATTGACTGCAATCTTAGTTTGAGGAACTCCATTACTTCCTCCATTAGTGGTATTTCATTTGGTGCTTTCAGCGATTGTTCGAATAGTTTGTTTGTCTCTGCGTCCAATTTTCTTGCTACTATGTGGACCATAAGAGGACCCCAGGAGGTTGTTTCTACTCCTAGGTTCTTTATTGCTTCCAGACACTCATAAGTGGTGTCATGCAGACGCCTTATTGCACCTGCATCTTGCTCTTGGATAGTGGGAAAGTCTAGAATTTTGTCTATTAAAACTTTTACCATTAACCGTTTGTTGTTGTATCTGCTCTCGAGAATTTCCCATGCTGTTTTGTAATTGCATTCTGCTATTTGAAGGTGTTGGATTAGTTTTGATGCTTCTCCTGTGACGTTGCTTTTAAGGTACTGCATTTTTTCTATTGTTGTCACCGTTTTGTTGGAGTGTATTATTTTTCAAACAGGTCTTGGAATGTCATCCAATTTTCATAGCCACCGCTAAACATAGGTAGCTTTATTTCTGGCATTTTGATGCTGCATGTCTTATCTCCAACCATTTGTATTTTGTTTCCGAGTTCGATGCTTATTTGGTCACACCATTGTTCGGTTTTCTCGAACTCGCTGTTTGAAAAATAGTTGCCCTGATGTTTTGTTTCATGTACCTTGATGTGTTCGTGCAGGTCTTCAATTGCAGTCCATTGGCGCTGAATATTGTCTTGCCATAACTTAAGTTGGACCGTGTTTTCTTCTTTCTTCAATCTTTCTTCTACTTGTTGTAATAGAGCACCTAGTTGTTGTATCTTGATCTCTTGTCGTTTCAATCGCTGTTCTTGTTCTTTATCGATCCCATCGTCTTCTTGCGAGGTAGTTGTTAGCTTCTTTTCCAGTTCTGTCAGATAGTTCTTAATGTGATTATATAGTTTACCCAATTTTTCAAAGTATTCTGATGTGTGGTAATCATGATCATCTATCTGCAGTTTGGATATTTCATTGTGTGTGCTGTTCGCTTCTTCCCACCATGTTTCCAATGCATTGCTACGTTTATTAGTGTACACCTTGTTCTTCCGTGCCGCCGCATCTTTCTTCATATTTGTAAACATCTTCTCCATAGCCTTGCCAATTTCATTTTGGTTGCTGGCCAATTTGTTTATCTTCTCCATTTTTCGCTTTGACTCTTGTGTTGTTTCTTATTTATAAAGATTGATTTTCTTACCCACTGTCGTTATGTTTCTTCTTTCCTATAAGAGGCGTAAATCCTTATAGTTCACAGAGGTAGACTTGCTGTTGCAACTTCTTCTGGCGGTGGTAGTGTTGATGTCTTCAATAGGCTGATGTTCAATAGCTGCCGCCGTTGGTGGTGGATAATGTTTAATTTTACTGGTTGCCGATGTTGGTGGCTCGAAGGACCATGACTAATTTTACTGGTTGCCGATGTTGGTGGCTCGAAGGACCATGCTCATTCTACTGGTTGCCGATGTTGGTGGCTCGAAGGACCATGACTAATTTTACTGGTTGTCGATGTTGGTGGCTCGAAGGACCATGGTCATTTCTCTGATTAAAAAGATTGATTATTTGGGGTTTTAATGTGAGGGATACGCCGTCACTCGTATCAATTGTAGACTAGACCTCACAACCCTGTTGAGTAATTGAACAAAATGAGATTCATTCAAAGACTAATTTATTTGGTATTATTTACACTTTATATACAGATTTTACTATTACGTATTTAATTGTTTGACCCAGTTACTAGGCCATGTTTATTCATTTAAGCGCCTTTTTGTGCTTACTAGTTATAATGTACATAATATGTGTGTGATTTCAACCTTGCACACTTTTGTATCAGCATAATAATTAACCTGCTTTATATTTATTCTACTTACTAATCGTTTTATATATTTTTTAACTGTTATGTCTTAATTCTAATTATTTCTCAACCTATTACTAAAATTGTTAAAATAATTATATTTCTCAACTTATTACTCTTATTACTAAAACTTTGTTACAAATACCC
Source organism: Vesta saturnalis (assembly GCA_036346205.1). Taxonomy (NCBI): domain Eukaryota; kingdom Metazoa; phylum Arthropoda; class Insecta; order Coleoptera; family Lampyridae; genus Vesta; species Vesta saturnalis. Next base: position 607,912 of record JARFJB010001642.1, read on the forward strand.
TGTTTAATCTGTGCAAGATTAAACATTCTGCCGGGCCCGAAGTTCATGTTCAATTGCAGATTGAACAGTATCGCATCGCATCGTAAAATTTTACCTATATGAGGTATCTTTTCGCATCTTAGGAAAATAACCGAAAATACGTCGATTATAGAACTGACCGTTTTCAACTTCAGAGCCCCAGCCCACCACATCTTGCTAAATACAACGATAACCGTCTGTAATATATATATATATATATATATATATATATATATACGGTTATTACAAATGATGTTCATGATTTCAAGTGCACATAAATCTAGTTTTATTTATCATACAAAAAAATAAAATGGTTACATTTTAAGAAAAACTTAAAAAGTTTCATCCCAGGTGCCAAGAATTATAAATGTTTCATATGGGAACCCCTTGTAATAAAGCTCTTGCCATACTTTGTTAAGAGTGTTCAGGTCGATTGTTTCGATAGCTTTGGTAATCCGTTGTTGGATCTCAGGTATGCTTTCTGGCGGTGTATACACTTTATGTTTGATGTATCTTCACAAAAAAAAATCACAGGGGTGATGTCCGGAGATCTTGGAGGCCTGTTCAAGAGTGCACCACCACTTGGATCTGCACGGCCGATTCATCTGCCAGGCAGCCGATTTTGAAGTCCAGAATGAAGTTTAGGGATTCTTGTTCTAATTTCGGTAGAAGCCATTCCGTCATCATGTCCAAGATTTATTCCATTTATTGTTTGTCCAACAAAGAAAAAAGGTCCGTACACTTTGTTGTAAATGATATTACAAGACAAATTAACTTTCGGAGTGTAAGTGCTCGACGTAGGTGTGCGGGTTCGCCGAACCCCATATTATGACATTATGTCTGTTCACGGTACCACACAAGTGGGATGTGGCTTCATCACTAAAGACTAAACATTTTAATACAGTTTTAATTTTCCATCAATGCCTACATGTTCTCACAAAAAGAAAGTCTTAGAACTTTGTCCTTTGGTTTTAATGCTTGAACAAGCTGAAGTTTGTAAGACTTGAAATTTATACGTTTACGTAAATTTTTCCAAACTGTTGGTTGTGGTATACCAAGCTATTTGCTGCATTTAACAGTAGATTTCTGTGGACCACGCGTAAAACTTTCCCTTACCTGCTCTACATCGTCATTGCTTACTAACTGATTTCTTTTTACAAATGCACCAATTTCTATTAAAATTCAAGTACTACTTGTTACTGCTAGGAGAATCTTGATTAAATTTGGTTCTAAAGTAACGTTGCACACTAATAACTGATTGGTTGATGTGATAATCCAACACATCAAATGCTTTCCTGTCTTCAAATTCAGCCATTACACAATTGACAACAATTCACTTTAACAAATAGCTGATACGTACTTAAATCAATGTAAACAAAACTTTATGAGTTTTTCTTTCCAGTGGTACCAACTGAAATGGTCTTAAAACAGATTAATCCAGTAATATTTATAATTGAAATCGGGAGCATCATTTGTAATAACCCTATATATATATATATATATATATATATATATATATATATATATATATATAATTATGCTTGTCATTATATTTACTTAGATTTCTCCTATTGCAAAGATCCGACTGTCTGCCATAACTCCAAAATGTTACTCAAACACAATGTACCTGTTTCGAGTAAATTTCTCACTACAGGTTTATGCATAGTGTACGCTCCTTGTGTCGCTGCTTGCATCGCAATGTTGAAGATCTTGTTTAAGCTTTATAAAACGTACTACTGACTCGAAATTGGATAAAGATAAGCTCAAATAGCTTCTGAGAACAAGGAAGAAGATTTGATGGCACGTGTAGTATTTCTGGGGTCGTACTGAAAACTACTAATTTAAGAATAATCTCACACCTACGTGATAATAATAATGCTGAATAAAGATTGTATATTATCCTTTGCATGTATTTAAAGTGCAACCACCATTGAGTGAGCATTATTATTATAATTTATTCTTCTGTTTATGAGCCAACATCAGCGGACATTAGAGATTTTACTGACTTGCTAAAAAACTATTACAGTATAATCGTTCAAGATGATGATGTGGATGAGGTGGATGTATCTCAAACCCAAAATGATGGTGATCATTCACAGAAGAAGAGAGACGAGGATCATGATGCAGACAACCATGATGATGATAGCGACGAATCACGGAGGAAGAAGAAGAATACCGATAAATATGTAATTAAATAAATGATGTATTGTTTTTAAAACAAGTTCAAATGGTGGGAATTCTAATGTCAACCAACTTCAAAACTATAATATATGTATATATATATATATATATATATATATATATATATATATAGTATATAATATATGTTATTGACTTGCTAACAGTTGAATAAATGAAAATGACCTTTTATATAGTAAATTCGAAGGTTGAACTCTACAGGCATTTTTACATAGATGGGATGATGATTTTTTTATTATTATATCTTAAATTAGCTAAAAAATATTATAAAAATGATTTAATATCGAAATTTTGATTTTAACGGCCTCCCTACCGCGAACAGGTGATTAGATCAAAAAATCTAACAACGATTTGGAATCAGCAAAGAATTTCCTATAAGATGATACCACTTCCAGCTTTCCAAACTCTGTAACATCGTGCAACGCACAGACACAGACATCCAGACGAATTAATTAACCAAATTTTTGGACAGATTTTGTATCAAAATAGAAGCCTAATTTTATGTTCAGTGGTAGTAGGGCCGCTCTGTCACCATCTACGCTTAAATATCAGATAAAAGTCGATCTAACGAGCCTGCGAAAGGGAAAGGTAAATAGAGAATTACAATAAGTATGAGAGAGGTAATTTGCTATATATGTTTAAGTTATACCCCTTAAAAATTACTTTATATTAATGACACGGAAACCGATAACCAGTTTTATGTCAACTATTCATACGTAAAAACACAGAAAGCGGGTTTAGAGAGATTATGTATACGCTATATAAAATACTTCAATATACAGTTTTCCAACACATAGTTATTATTAGAACAACCGCAAGAAAACACTTTGAAGGTATACGTATTATTTTTAATATACATATTTTATTTGATATTGCTCATAAAAATACTATTACAGATCTAATGTATTATTAGTCTTATAGGATGACGTCATAAACCAACTCTGCAATACCGTCAATTGTTATTCTATAAACTCGATCTCAGCTCACTTTTTAGTTAGTTAGTCAAGTAGATAAAGGTATGAGTTATGCTAATTTTTTTAAATTAATTAATAACATGCGGGTACGTATTTGTGGGTTTAAACTTTGTAGTTATTGATTCGCATATAATAAAACATTAAAGCCTTTTATTTTTTATTTCCATTATATCAATTTGGTATTTTTAGCAATCTGTAAGTTAAACCAAATCCGTATTTTTGAACTGTAAGCTGATTTTCGCAAGCTGTAAGTTATGATTTGTTTTGGTCGACTGATTGATTGATTGTGATTGATCTGATTGATTGATTGATTGAGCATGATTTGTTTGAGATTGATTTGCTTCATTGATTTTGATTAATTGATTTGTTTGGTTGAGAAAGAGCTGAAAGAAACGAGAGAGAGAGAGAGAGAAAGAAACGGTGGAAACGAGAAAGAGAAGTGCACGATAAACCTCTAGTACAGAAAACGCTAGTTTAAAAATATACCACTAGACGACGCCACAAACAAACCCTAATTAGTCCTAGAAATATACCGCTAGGTGGCACCACCTTTATTACAGAAAATGTATTAGACCATACACAACTAGATGGCGTCACAAATAGACAAATTTAAATTTCGCGCCAAGGGGGCCACGACAGGAGGGCGCAGACCCTCACACAAGTTCCTTTACTTGCTTTATGAGATAGTATTAGAGCCCTCTTATTATAATACAATTTCCAGCCTAGGAGGCCACGACAAGAGGACGCAGACCCAAACACAAGTTCTTACACCTGTCTCACAAGTTAGCATTGGAACCCCTTATTAAAATTCAAATTTCCCTCTGAACAGATTTTGGTTCTGACTTTGGCTACCCCAAGGCCAAATACAAGGTCCGGCCCAAGGCCAATTCCAATGCCAGGCCCCAAGGCCAGTCTCGTGGGTAGAATTGAGAATTCTCAAGGTCCAATGACGCACTCCACATGGGCGTCAAGGTCAAAATACGTCTTCCACGTGGGCGAGCAGTGAATATCTTAACGTGCATTCAGTTCAGTTATTTTGGTTTACATTTAAACTAGGGAGCGATTAATTTGACTTACCGAAATTGAGGATTTACGCAACCTTACAGCGGCATTTTTTTTTATTATTTAAGAAAAGATTTAACGTAATGAATTATGAGAATTTCTAGACTAGAGTGTTTCCTATTTTGATTTTGGCGATAAGCTGATTTTGAAAGACGCTTTGATTGATAACGTAAAGTAGAGTACAAAGTAAATAGATGGTTGACCTATTTGTAGTCACCGTAGTACTTGGATTTGCTACAAAGGTAAGCCAATTTTTTTTTGTTGTGGTGTGGCTGTGTAATTTTCGAATTTATGTATTACATCCCGATATTGACGTTTAGTAAATTTTAGGATTTTATAAGTTTTCGGCCGTGTTGAGTTTTGTTGTAAGGTATTTTTCGTTATAAATTGAATAATTAATTACCGTATCGATCAGATATTTTTGGTTATTTGAGCCAATAGTTTTGAGGTTGAAGTTTATCGAAATGTTTAATGAGTTTTAGTTTTCTTATCGCAACGTTGCGGCTTTTATATGAGGCTTAAGACTTTATTGAAGTTTAGGTGAACTTTGCGTAAATATTTTTGGAGTAGAATTTTCAGGGAGGAGAGATTTTATTTTTAGCGAACATTATGGTTTACTGTTAGGCCATTATTAGATCTAGTTCATGACGTTTTCCCGGTATAAATGTACCTAACAGGTAGAGACTTTGTGACCTTTTTCATCTGCTTTTGAAGTTTTTGGAGCGGGATTCGCGTTCGACTTTCACTCCGATCAGACGTGTTTGCGGGAGCTCGCGCTTGAGGTGAAAGTTTTGTGACTTGACGATTTTTACACCAATTTGTGAACATTTTTAACTGATTGTGACTGTGTTAACAAATAGTGACTATATTTTTAATAAATAAAGTGAAAAAGTGGCCCAGCAGTTAGGATTAAAAGTGAAAATTACGGTTTCTCGAAGAAACAGGAGTAAGTTTTCAAATTTATCATTGTTTTAACTGTAGGATAGGGAATATTTTTTGCATTTACGGATAGATACGTTTTTATTGTCGTTTTAGTGTAGATTTTGGATAGAATTTTGGTTGTTTTTATCGGAAAAACGCATATTTTCAGTAATTTAGAGAAAGAGAAAGTTGGCGTGGGCCACGCAATTACGTGCCCACGCCGCTGACGTCACGCCATTAAGGGAAAGCCCGCATTCCTAAGTAAATTTGTATAGCGGAAATTTCTATATAAACTAAATATTTGATTTTATAAAAATATACAAATACTTTAAATACATTTATCAGATTTCTTTTGTACAGCACAAGTAAATTCTGAAATAGTTTAATTTAAGTAAATAACTGCAGCCGGCGTGGCAACGGTAGGGTGACGTCAGCGGCTTGGGTACGCGGCTTCGGTCGCCATCTTTTTTCCTTATATTTTAATTGAACTTTACATCCGATTCTTTAAAGTAATACAAAGTTATCCCCCTTTTTTGTTCCGGTCGCTTTTAAATATATTTTTAATTTTCCGATAGAAACACAAAATTAATTAAGAAAAGCGAGAAAGCAATTGGCAAGTGGGATAGGCGTGGGTAACGTGGTCACGTCCCCGCGCCATTTTTGTGACGGTTAATCTATAATAAAATCTTTCATAAAACATCATGGATGGCGCAGATAGTGATGAGGGGTTTCAACGGGCAGGGAAGCGGAAAACGCGTTTAACAACTAGGATCCGCGAAACGACGGAAAACGTTAGGGAATGCGAGGGAAAGCCAGTAGCTAGGGGTAGGCAGGCTAGTTGCGCGAAACAGGTCCCAGTGGCGGAGGTAGAAAGCGATAGCGACGAGAATACAACGGATCGCAATATCCGAATCCTGAGGAGCGGCATCCGGGAACAGGAAACGATTAACGGTCGTATCGTCGAGGCATTAGACGCCGACACTGGAAATATTGAGACACTCACACCGGAAAAGATATTAGAATGCGAAATTAGCACTCTTTGCTCATACGCGTCCTTCATGATACCGGAAGACGGGTCAAAGTCGTTTTCGGTGAGCAATAGGCGGCAGGTTCGCGCGGACCTGACTATGATAGGTGTAAAAATGGGTAAATTGCTAGGGATTATCGACGAATTAAGAACGGCGGTAGGCAAAAAGGATCGCGAAATTAAATCTATCAGGGAGGAAAAGCAACAAGCGTCAAGACAGGGAAATGGGCCGCGTGCTACACCGAGCTTAGCGGAAGACCTTACTTACGCGGAATTGGTTCGCGCGGGCCCTTCGAATAGAACGGAAATTGCGCACCCGTTAACAGGAACGCGTTTAGCGTTAGCGTGATGGCAATTAACGAGGGAACCACGCCGGAGGAAGTAGGCAAAATGTTAAAAGAAAGGGTTAACCCGCGGCGGAAAATATAGCGATTAAAAGGTACGGCAGACGAGACAAGGGGTAATTGTAGATTGCGTAGGGAAAGGGGACGCGGAAAAGCTTACGCGAGCGATCCAAGAGACCGGATCCTTACAGGGGCGTGAAATCAAGAAAGGACACCCTCGTGTACTTTTCAGAAAGGTAGACAGGGAAATAACGGCGGACCAAATAATAGACAAAATAACAAAATTCAACGGGGACCTGGTAGCTAAAAGAGGAGGAGTAGATAGATTTTAAGAGGAAATTAAGGAAGGTTTAGGTTAGGCGGTAGAGGGCGCAACCCCTACGCAGACGTGATCTTTGAAGTTCACCCTGAGCTCCGTAAAGAGATTGTAGGGAAAGAGGTGTGTTTGGAATGGAGCAGCGTGACGGTAGAGGACCATCTTTCGGTCCTGCACTGTTGTAATTGCTGGGGAACAGGGCATCAGGCTAGAAACTGTAGGGATAAGGAATTTTGCGAAAGATGCGCGGAAGTAGGGCACAGGGCTAGGGAATGTCGCTCGCAGAGGACTAGATGTGTCCAATGTATGCGGGCAAACGAAGGTCGCCGCGAAAGGTTTGACGAACGCCACGCGGTGCTGGACTTTGAATGCGGAAGTCACGCGGCGTTAAAGCGAAGTATCACCCTAAAGACCGATTATGGACGCTAAAAACAATAAAGTAACGACCGGAGCGCACGTAAGGCGGCCGTTGCGACTAGCGCAATTAAACGCGGGCCGGGGTAAAGGGGCGACTAGTAACCTAGTAAAAACCCTAAAAAACGAGGATATCGACATCTGCTTCGTACAGGAACCACACGTGTACCGCGGAAAAATAATAGGATTCCCAACGGAGTACGAGGTAACCAGCGGAACCAACGAAGGGGCGAAGAGTTGCATCGTACATCACCGACAGGGGTTATCGTCGACGTTAGTCGGACAGCTATCGGACGAACTAATCACCACGTACGAAATAAAATCCGTCGCCGGAAATATTACTTTTTACGCCGTGTCGGTTTACTTACCGCCGACGGGAAGCGCATACGACGGCGACGAGCTCGTAGCTAAATTCGATCGGGTTACGCGCGCGCTAAACGGAAAGCTCACTATTTTTGCGGGAAACTTTAGCGCGAAATCACTGCTGTGGGGGGCCCACGAAGAAGACGCGAGGGGCGAGGCGATTTGTGACATAATCGAAACTAGGAATTTAATATCGTATAACGACAACGTGAGACCGACGTTCGAAGGTCCCAGAGGAACGAGTTACGTAGACGCCACGTTCGGAACGGCAGAAATGTAAAACGCGTCGCACGAATGGAACGTAACGGAAGTAGAAACGCTGTCCGACCACAAATTAATCACGTGGATCATGGAAACTGACGAAAAAACGAGCGACGAAGGTCAAACCGTGAGGTACTGTAACGGTAAGGCGAAGTGGGAAGAGTTCGACCGCGTATATCGAGCGGAAATAGGCGACATTGGGGAAATAGCAACTCAAATCGACAGTGACGATGCCCTGGAGGAGTGCGCAGCTAAATTAAACGAAGCCGTAAGGGTAGCGCGCGAGGCTTCGATGCCTCGCAAAAAGAGCTACAGGAAAAGCGTGCCGTGTGGACGCCGGAACTGACAACCCTGAGAAGGGAAGTCAACCGGCTAGCCCGTAAATCGAGACGACACACTACGATCCCGGGAAGACGAGAAGAAAGGATACGGGAATTTCGCGAGATAAGAGCAAGGTATAAACAAACGATAGAAGAAACACGCACGCGGAAGGGGAAAGATTACTGCGCACAAAACTCCGGAAAGGACCCTTGGGGAACGGCGTATAGGATCCTAAGGGGTAAGCAAACGGGAAGACGCGGCCTAACTACGGTTAGGCGGGAAGACGGGTCGATGACGACAGGCGCTCTAGAAACCGCGGAGACGCTATTGGAAACGTTCTTTCCGACGGACGACCGCAATAGCGACGAGCCGGTTCACCGGGCAATAAGGAAGGCGCACGAAACACCGGGAATGTGCGGACCGGACGACCGAAGCATCACCGCGGAGGAAATCCGCAAAGCATTGAAACGCATGAGCACCAAAAAAGCACCAGGACACGACGGGATCACACCGGACGCGGCGTTAAAAGCGCTGGACGCTACGCCGGATGTCTGGTTGAAGATTTTCAACTCGTGTTTGGACAGGGGAATATTTCCGGCATGCTGGAAATTACAAACGATGCGATTCATTCCGAAAGCGGGAAGAAGCGACGCCACGGACCCTAAAACCTACCGGCCGATAAGTTTACTTCCGGTCATAGGAAAAGCCCTGGACAGAATAATAGCGACGCGTATAGAACACCACGTAAAAACCGCGGGAGGATTTAACCCAAATCAATTTGGATTCAGCTTGGGAAAGACCACCGTAGACGCGATAAGGAAGGCAGTCCGGGAAGTTAAAGCGGCGAGAGCGAGGGGGGATTTCTGCGCCGTCATATCGCTCGGCATCCGAGGCGCTTTCGATAGCGCCTGGGTGCCGGCGATCGGATGGGAGATGCAGAGACTCCTACTACCCCGGAATTTAATCAAGATCGCCGGAAGCTACTTCAAGAACAGGACGGCGCAGGTGCAACTGACCAACGAGGTTGATAGTGTGCATATATGCAGTTACCATACCGCTACATGTGCATGAGGAAAACTCCCTGAAAAACCTCATACAAGGTAGGCGGTAATGGGAATCGGAAAAACTTCGCGTTCGACTTTCACTCCGATCAGACGTGTTTGCGGGAGCTCGCGCTTGAGGTGAAAGTTTTGTGACTTGACGATTTTTATACCAATTTGTGAACATTTTTAACTGATTGTGACTGTGTTAACAAATAGTGACTATATTTTTAATAAATAAAGTGAAAAAGTGGCCCAGCAGTTAGGATTAAAAGTGAAAATTACGGTTTCCCGAAGAAACAGGAGTAAGTTTTCAAATTTATCATTGTTTTAACTGTAGGATAGGGAATATTTTTTGCATTTACGGATAGATAGGTTTTTATTGTCGTTTTAGTGTAGATTTTGGATAGAATTTTGGTTGTTTTTATCGGAAAAACGCATATTTTCAGTAATTTAGGGAAAGAGATAGTTGGCGTGGGTCACGCAATTACGTGCCCACGCCGCTGACGTCACGTGATTAAGGGAAAGCCCGCATTCCTAAGTAAATTTGTGTAGCGGAAATTTCTATATAAACTAAATATTTGATTTTATAAAAATATACAAATACTTTAAATACATTTATCAGATTTCTTTTGTACAGCACAAGTAAATTCTAAAATAGTTTAATTTAAGTACATAACTGCAGCCGGCGTGGCAACGGTAGGGTGACGTCAGCGGCTTGGGTACGCGGCTTCGGTCGCCATCTTTTTTCCTTATATTTTAATTGAACCTTACATCCGATTCTTTAAAGTGGTACAAAGTTATCCCCCTTTTTTTTTGTTCCGGTCGCTTTTAAATATATTTTTAATTTTCCGATAGAAACACAAAATTAATTAAGAAAAGCGAGAAAGCAATTGGCAAGTAGGATAGGCGTGGGTAACGTGGTCACGTGCCCGCGCCATTTTTGTGACGGTTAATCTACAATAAAATCATATAAAAATCAAATAAAAACATGGATGGCGCAGATAGTGATGAGGGGTTTCAACGGGCAGGGAAGCGGAAAACGCGTTTAACAACTAGGATCCGCGAAACGACGGAAAACGTTAGGGAATGCGAGGGAAAGCTAGTAGCTAGGGGTAGGCAGGCTAGTTGCCCGAAACAGGGCCCAGTGGCGGAGGTAGACAGCGATAGCGACGAGAATACAACGGATCGCAATATCCGAATCCTGAGGAGCGGCATCCGGGAACAGGAAACGATTAACGGTCGTATCGTCGAGGCATTAGACGCCGACACTGGAAATATTGAGACACTCACACCGGAAAAGATATTAGAATGCGAAATTAGCACTCTTTGCTCATACGCGTCCTTCATGATACCGGAAGACGGGTCAAAGTCGTTTCCGGTGAGCAATAGGCGCAGGTTCGCGCGCACCTGACTATGATAGGTGTAAAATGGGTAAATTGCTAGGGATTATCGACGAATTAAGAACGGCGGTAGGCAAAAGGATCGCGAAATTAAATCTATCAGGGAGGAAAAGCAACAAGCGTCAAGACAGGGAAATGGGTCGCGTGCTACACCGAGCTTAGCGGAGGGTCTTACTTACGCGGAATTGGTTCGCGCGGGCCCTTCGAACAGAACGGAAATTGCGCCACCGTTAACAGGAACGCGTTTAGCGTTAGCGTGATGGCAATTAACGAGGGAACCACGCCGGAGGAAGTAGGGAAAATGTTAAAAGAAAGGGTTAACCCCGCGGCGGAAAATATAGCGATTAAAAAGGTACGGCAGACGAGACAAGGGGTAATTGTAGATTGCGTAGGGAAAGGGGACGCGGAAAAGCTTACGCGGGCGATCCAAGAGACCGGATCCTTACAGGAGCGTGAAATCAAGAAAGGACACCCTCGTGTACTTTTCAGAAAGGTAGACAGGGAAATAACGGCGGACCAAATAATAGACAAAATAATAAAATTCAACGGGGACCTGGTAGCTAAAAGAGGAGTAGATAGATTTAAAGAGGAAATTAAGGAAAGGTTTAGGTTAGGCGGTAGAGGGCGCAACCCCTACGCAGACGTGATCTTTGAAGTTCACCCTGAGCTCCGTAAAGAGATTGTAGGGAAAGAGGTGTGTTTGGGATGGAGCAGCGTGACGGTGGAGTACCATCTTTCGGTCCTGCACTGTTATAATTGCTGGGGAACAGGGCATCAGGCTAGAAACTGTAGGGATAAGGAATTTTGCGGAAGATGCGCGGAAGTAGGGCACAGGGCTAGGGAATGTCGCTCGCAGAGGACTAGATGTGTCCAATGTATGCGGGCAAACGAAGGTCGCCGCAAAGGTTTGACGAACGCCACGCGGTGCTGGACTTTGAATGCGGAAGTCACGCGGCGTTAAAGCGAAGTATCACCCTAAAGACCGATTATGGACGCTAAAACAATAAAGTAACGACCGGAGCTCACGTAAGGCGGCCGTTGAGACTAGCGCAATTAAACGCGGGCAGGGGTAAAGGGCGACTAGTAACCTAGTAAAACCCTAAAAACGAGGATATCGACATCTGCTTCGTACAGGAACCATACGTGTACCGCGGAAAATAATAGGATTCCCAACGGAGTACGAGGTAACCAGCGGAACCAACGAAGGGGCGAAGAGTTGCATCGTACATCACCGACAGGGGTTATCGTCGACGTTAGTCGGACAGCTATCGGACGAACTAATCACCACGTGCGAAATAAAATCCGTCGCCGGAAATCTTACTTTTTACGCCGTGTCGGTTTACTTACCGCCGACGGGAAGCGCATACGACGGCGACGAGCTCTTGGCTAAATTCGATCGGGTTACGCGTGCGCTAAACGGAAAACTCACGATTTTTGCGGGAAACTTTAACGCGAAGTCACCGCTGTGGGGGCCCACGAAGAAGACGCGAGGGCGAGGCGATTTGTGACATAATCGAAACTAGGAATTTAATATCGTATAACGACAACGTGAGACCGACGTTCGAAGGTCCCAGAGGAACGAGTTACGTAGACGCCACGTTCGGAACGGTAGAAATGTATAACGCGTCGCGCGAATGGAACGTAACGGAAGTAGAAACGCTGTCCGACCACAAATTAATCACGTGGATCATGGAAACTGACGAAAAAACAAGCGACGAAGGTCAAACCGTGAGGTACTGTAACGGTAAGGCGAAGTGGGAAGAGTTCGACCGCGTATATCGAGCGGAAATAGGCGACATAGGGGAAATAGCAACTCAAATCGACAGTGACGATGCCCTGGAGGAGTGCGCAGCTAAATTAAACGAAGCCGTAAGGGTAGCGTGCGAGGTTTCGATGCCTCGCAAAAAGAGCTACAGGAAAAGCGTGCCGTGGTGGACGCCGGAACTGACAACTCTGAGAAGGGAAGTTAACCGGCTAGCCCGTAAATCGAGACGACACACTACGATCCCGGGAAGACAAGAAGAAAGGATACGGGAATTTCGCGAGATAAGAGCAAGGTATAAACGAACGATAGAAGAAACGCGCACGCGGAAGTGGAAAGAGTACTGCGCACAAAACTCCGGAAAGGACCCTTGGGGAACGGCGTATAGGATCCTAAGGGGTAAGCAAACGGGAAGACGCGGCCTAACTACGGTTAGGCGGGAAGACGGGTCGATGACGACAGGCGCTCTAGAAACCGCGGAGACGCTATTGGAAACGTTCTTTCCGACGGACGACCGCAATAGCGACGAGCCGGTTCACCGGGCAATAAGGAAGGCGCACGAAACACCGGGAATGTGCGGACCGGACGACCGAAGCATCACCGCGGAGGAAATCCGAAAAGCATTGAAACGCATGAGCACCAAAGAAGCACCGGGACACGACGGGATCCCACCGGACGCGGCGTTAAAAGCGCTGGACGCTGCGCCGGATGTCTGGTTGAAGATTTTCAACTCGTGTTTGGACAGGGGAATATTTCCGGTATGCTGGAAATTACAAACGATGCGATTCATTCCGAAAGCGGGAAGAAGCGACGCCACGGACCCTAAAACCTACCGGCCAATAAGTTTACTTCCAGTCATTGGAAAAGCCCTGGACAGAATAATAGCGACGCGTATAGAACACCACGTAAAAACCGCGGGAGGATTTAACCCAAATCAATTTGGATTCAGCTCGGGAAAGACCACCGTAGACGCGATAAGGAAGGCAGTTCGGGAAGTTAAAGCGGCGAAAGCGAGGGGGGATTACTGCGCCGTCATATCGCTCGACATCCGAGGCGCTTTCGATAGCGCCTGGGTGCCGGCGATAGGATGGGAGATGCAGAGACTCCTACTACCTCGGAATTTAATCAAGATCGCCGGAAGCTACTTCAAGAACAGGACGGCGCAGGTGCAACTGACCAACGAGGTTGCGAGGAGGCGGGTAGAACGCGGATGTCCACAGGGAAGCTGTACCGGGCCGGTATATTGGAAGATAATATATGACACTATATTCAGAGGCCAGGCTGCCTCCGGGATGCAGCCTAATAGGATACGCCGACGACACGTTATTAATCTCAACGGCCGCCCAATATAAACGGTTAAAAAGCGTAACGAACACTGCACTTGAAACGTTAGTCGCGTGGGGACGCGAGTTTAAACTCGAATTTAACGCGAATAAGTCGGAAGGGGTATATTACGGGAAACATTTAAACCAGCAGAAACCATCGTTTAGGTTGGGTAACGAAAGAATTCGCTGCAAGGAGTTTATTAAATATTTAGGCGTCCTGATAGATAACAGGTTAAACTGGAAAGAATACATTAAATACGCGAGGGCAAAAGGAAAACAGATAGGGAATAAAATAGGAGCGGCCGCGAAATTAACCTGGGGAATCAAGGGAGCGGCACTAAAAACTATATATGAAGGCGCGATACAGCCGGCTGTATTATACGGGGCAGAAATTTGGGGGGAAAGACTAGGCGTAAAGGAACGAAATAAACTTTTAAGCGCGCAACGAACGATGGCCGTGAAGACGGCCCGGGCGTATAGGACGGTATCAACCGAAGCAGTACTAGTCTTAAGCACGTTATTGCCGCTAGATTTTTTGTTACAGGACGAACGAGACCGTGCAGCGGCCCGAAGAGGCGGAAGGGCAAGCGGGAGAGTACTCGGCGGATTAGGATACGCGAACAGAACGGCCGAAACGAGGGTCGACGCCGGCGAACTGGGGCATCCGGCCGACGTGGCTTCATCCTCCGACTTCTACTTCGGAGAGGAGGGAGCGGCCGACGTCAGGTGCTACACGGACGGCTCGGCATCGGAAGGGGAACGGAGCGGCGTACGTAATATACCGAGGTGGGAGGGAAATAGCTAGCGGCGGAGTAAGGCTGGACGAGGGTTGCAGCAACTTCCAGGGCGAGCTGGTCGCGATCGTCGAAGCCCTAGGGTACGCGCTGGGACATTTGCGAGACGTCCCGGAAATATCCATCCTGTCGGACAGCAAAGCCGCACTGCTCGCTCTGACAAACGTCTCTAGGCCTACCGAACTCGTGGCGGAGGCCTGGCGACTGTTACGTCGGGTAGCGGCGGTGTCGGCCGTCAAGCTACATTGGGTGAAGGCACACGCCGGAAACCCCGGAAACGAGAGGGCAGACCGACTCGCAAAGGAAGCAGCTAGGGACGACAACGCGCGCATCGCCTACGCCAAGATTACGATGACCACGGTAAAGAGGTTACTGTCAAACAGGACAATGGAGAGATGGCAAGGAAGATGGACCGGCGCGGCGACCGGCCGCTTAACCTTCAGGTTTCTACCGGACGTCGCACAGAGGATATTTACTGCACCCGAGTTGGACCCCTTTACAGTCCAGCTCGTAACGGGGCACGGCGGAACCGGAAGTTACCTAAAAGATTCGGAAGACCGAAGACGAACGGTGTGCGTGCGGACACGCCACCGAAGACTCCGGTCACATAATTTTCGATTGTGAGATCGAGGAAGGCGCTAGAAGGTTGGCGGATACGAGACTGGTCGGCGCGGGCCTACGGTGGCCACAAACGTGGGAGGAAATCACGGCAATGGCGGGCGAACGGGAATGGTGGACGGAACTATCTAAATTCGCGAAACAAGTGCAGAGACTTAAACCGAACGTTGCGCGAGTAGTGTAATCCGGGTCGTTATTACTAACAATCGCGTCTTTTACCTATTGTGACACATTACCGATTATGACTTTATTACCGATTGCGACAATATATACACCGGATTTGACAGTGGCGTGCGCGTGTGCGGCATCAAGTTTCCTCGTGTCGCGCGCAAACTATTTTAAGGACCACCGGATCTAAATTACGTTCCGGTGTTAGGGTAGGCCCCCTCGGAAGAGAGGCGGAAGAAACGGATCCCCGATAACCACGTAAAGGTCTTGCGAATGGTTGCCGTGGGTGGGATGCGGGGCGGAAGAAGCCGCAGGACGGTGCGGACCTTGCGTCAACCGGATGTCGCTCGTAAGGAAACGACGGGCGAACGAAGGTCCATCCACGGCATCGTTTCGGGTCAAGTGCAAGTTGCCAAGTTTTTTATTGGACGTCGCCGACCTTCCGAGGGCAGCGAATCGACGGGAAAGAGTAGCGGATAAGGACCACCGGAGCAGCCATGGAGTCGGAGCGACGTGGGGGCGACGCTGTTAGTAAAAGTGCTAGTGCTAATGACCGCGAGTGACAGTGTTTATCTTGCGGAAATGACGGAAAAGTGCTAGTGCTTGAGTAGGTTTGACCGGACGCAAGCTTCACTTGCGTACAGCCGACGCATTTCCTTCAAGGGAAAAGCGTCGACTTAGATAAGTAGCGTCGAGGGCGCGAGCTTCACTCGCGTACAGGCGGCACCGTTCCCGGTGACGGAGACTATAAGCTCCGTCGTCGGAAAGGGCGCGTACCTTATGCATGTATGGGTTCGGGCCTCACTCGCACACAGGGACCACGGTCGCCGACTGTATCCGGCGAACGCGGACCCTTAGCGCTCTCTCCCGAGGGCGCGGGCCTTACTCGCGCACAGGAGTTGCGGCCGCCGACTGTAGCCGGCGTATGCAAATCCTTAGCGGTAGCCTTCCGGGCACGGGCTTCACTCGTGCACAGATGCCGCCGTTCTCGGTTCACCGAGAGCGGCGGCATCTTAGGGAGTACGGAACGGGTACGACACCAGTCGTGCACAGGTGCACACCTTCCTTTCGACGCCTGCCACCGAAAGGACGGTGTTCTTAGTTAGCGTATACGAACACGGGCGTGGCTCGTGTATGATACCTTTGATTTTCTAGTTTCGGCGAAATCGGGGGTATCCTAGTTAAGTAGTTTTTAAGAACGTAGATTAAGTAACTAAAACGGGCGAAGGCTTCACCGTCGCACAAATTTTCTTTTCCCCCGCTCCAACTCTGGGGAGAAGGAAGTTTTAAATAGAATAAGAGTAAGGATACGGACGCGAGTTGCGCTCGCGTACAGCCGCCCCTTACCACTACGTGGAACAAGGGCGACTTACTTAGCATAGATACTTAATATTAATTTAAATAGAGGGCACGAGCATCACTCGTGCACAGACGACTGGGCCGCCGGCTACGTCCGGAAACCCAGGATTCTTAAATATTTCGTAAGGTAGATTTAAGAAATAGGCACGGGGCGTCGGAGTAGCCGTCGCTTGAACTCCCATTGGGGTCTTAGTTAAGAAATATAGGGAAAGGGCGCGGTGTTAGACCGCGTACAGGGGTCATGTGACGCCTTTAGATAAGGAACATAAGGGCGGGAGGCGGGCAGCCCGCTTCACAACCTGCATCTGAGCAGGTTTAGAGTAATTCTTAAATTAGGAATAGGCGGCCACAGGATTATCCGGCGGACAGCTGCCGCTAGGTAGCTTAGTTAAAGATAAGAAGGTAGGAACGGGCGTAGGATTAGCTTACGCACAGATGCGATTGCCGCATCTTAGACAATACGATTTAGGACGGGTACGGGAATAGCCCGTACACAGGCACCTGCGGTGTCCTTAATTAAAGGACGAGGGAATAGCCCGAGTACAGATGAGGGAGCCGCCGCCTCGGCGACGACCCCAACATCTTAATATAGGTAACACGAGGGAGGAGGCAAGCGGAGCAGCGTATTCTTTATTTCATTCAGGATTGCTTGCACAGGATTTCACACTACCCCGGAGCTCGGCGAGCCCCTACCCTAGTTAAGGAGCATTATTGTTGAATCAGGAATGTAAGCATTTCTACAGGGCGTTGATTGGACACCTGGAGGAATGTCGATAAAATACTACTTGTAAAATATCGATTATGGGACAATAAATATATATTGAATTGAATTGAATTGAATTTGCAGCATTAGAATCCCGCCCATCCTACTGCGCTATTCCGTGCGCGCACCTTGCCTTTACGGGTTTATGCTCCAATGAATATTTGGCCTGTAAGAAACTGTTTACCTCCTCAATGTCAAGACAATTTAAGCTCCGCTGCCTTCCAATCCTACAAAGGTTGTAGAGCCACCATCTGCAAAGGCTATAACACTAACGTCTGTCAAAATATTGAACCCGTCACCGATTGAAATCGCAGGTCCTCCGCCTGCCTTGAGAGCAAAACCAGTACTGGTTCCATCGTAAGTTTCCAAAATCGCACAGGAATAAGGTGAAACCTAACTGTCACTAGGACGGTGTCTTCGGGATTTGTTGTCAATTATCTGTTCGTATGAATGCCATCGCCACTACATTTACGGGGCTAAAGGAACGTTTCTGAAAAATTCCAACCGTCAAATCTCTGAAGTTGGAGCGAACGTTTACCAGACCGACGCATATGCCGAGTGTATCGGATTTCCGCAAGAAATCATTTATAAAGGGCAAACAAAGGTTAATGAAATAACTCATTGTTTTTGCATCTAACAAGTTTTCTTTACCATAAATAATCTACTGAGACTAGCGAATTCTGTCCCAATATAATCGCATTAAACCAATTACCCTTTATTGTGCAATCTTCATGTAAAGTGTGTTGCCTAAATTTCACTAATGTCTGTATTGCGAAAACCAGTGACGCGTGTTAGGGTTTTTAGTTGCACAACTACTACGTGTCTAAAAAAATAAATAGGTAAGGTTCTTTGTTAATACAATAGCATTAGAAAACCGAGAAATTTATGCACTTCAAAATCTGGTATATTGTTTCGTCTGTTAAAGATCTGTTTGATCCAATTAATAAACATAGAATGTTATAATACTTTGATGAAGTGAGTCGAATAAAAAAAAAAACTTTCAAACATAAATGTCAAACATTTATATAAAGTTATGAATTTCAACCGTTCCAAATCAAGTTAATAATTGGGTCGACAGAAATTTCATGTTTCTGTTTCCAACCAGAAAATAAACTTTATTTAATTAAGTTATCTAATTGCATTTCATGGAACGCGCACTGAAAAATATTGTTTATTAGATACATGTTCAACACAATATTTTTGATATCGAATTTTCTTTTTGCCTCCTTTCATTGCGTTATTTTGCAAGTTTAAGCGTAGTTTAATAAAATTATTAAATCTAAGACGCTTGTAACTTTATACATTAAATAAGCGTAAATAATTTTTTTTTGAAAGGACAGGAAATTTTTGATTTAATATGAAAATAAAGTTATCTAGAGATTACTTTCTAAAAAGCTTCAGTGTTTGTGGATTAACTTGTAGGGAAATGAAAACGCGTATTACAACAAGAATGAAAAGAAGCTCTAAATTAAAAGTTTCAAAATTATTTCATGAATTTTTGTGTGAAAAGAAAAGGATAGAATTTGAAAACAAAATTTAATATATTTACTGATTTTCGTTTTTAGTATGTTCATTCACTTACGAATTATTATTACCTACCATTGAAATAATTTTGGATTGTACAATTGCACTACATGAAGCAACTGTGGACTTAGCGCAGAGATGATTTCGCAATCCAATTTAACCTTGACTAGTTAGTTTTTGTGAATAGTTCACTATTAAATATAAGGTTGGTGACTCTAATTTTCGCGAAGGATTAGATTATCCGAAATACTCCAATCCAGGTCTGGTGCTCCTCGGCGTTCTCTAGAGACGGGAATGTGGTCCATGCAACGTCAACAGACGCGTTGTTTATTAGGGACTGTTGTGTAACCGTACGCTAATTCGCTATTTAAATTTATCTAAAATAGTTACATTATCATTAATAGCCTTGGGTTCATTTTAAAGCATTCTATACTACTCACTCATTTTTCATTACATCGCTACCCTGTTTCAGAACTGCTTGTCTAACAAACAATTCTAGCTTTGTAGCTGGTAAACCTAGCGGACTATTTAGAAATTAAATTTCTTTTATATGACTCATCTTATTAAACAACTATGATTTGTCGCATCATCGTTATGTGTGTTAGGCGTTGGCGCCCAACATGGGGCTCGATCAACACGAATTTTTAGGACCCTTTGCACAAGGGTTGGTTAAACCGAGATTCTGGGATTAATAAATACAATTGCTGTAAACATTTGTCACTAACGTAAATTTTTTAATCTTGCTATCCATGCAATCCTGACTTAACCCATCATTGTACAATATGACCTTTAACTTTCGATACTATTAATTACTAGTAATTATTATTTTTAATTTTTACCATATATTTGTACTATGAACGTAAAAGAATTACGAACCTTTCTTTTGCATTACTGTTAATCTATCGGAACCTGAACAAATAAATTTAATTTCCTTTGTTAAAGCATTTAAATCAATTCTTCGGACTGTTTGAATATCACTACGTGAAGTCTTTAATCAGTTCCGTTACAGCGATGATTATTATGAGCCTACTATGGCTTGTTGTTTTTACTCACAACGCGTTGAGGAATATTTCAATTGTAGACTTATTTGCGAGTGCCGTAAATGTATTCGATGATAGGGGATTAATTGGGTTTCGACCTATTCGCTTTCAAATCTCGAGTTAGGAAAAAATTATTTACAGACTTAAACGATACATTTCCTTGTTACTATGAGGGGGAGTTGTGGGGAAGAATTAAATTACGGAAGCAAAGCACGACTAAGAAGGCTTGCTTTAGTCTAAACTAAAGTTAAAGGTATAAATCATTTGCATCAGATAAGCAAAATGTTTAAAGAAACCAAGCTTTTTCTTTTCAATGGTAATTCTTTTAATTCGTATACAGAGTCACTAAGTTTAAATAAACCAAAAACTAAAGGGTGACTGTTTTAACAGTCCAGTTTTACTCATGCTCCCAAATACGCTACCTTGACCAATGTAGCGGTGAGGAAACAGCGACCAAGACTAGCAAGCCATTTTGCCAAAGGTATCCGAGGGCGACGTTACGTCTTCAACATTATAGCACTGTAGTGACGTTAAAGTTTAAATTACCTATTGAAATAGTGACGTCACAATTTAAAAGAACGTCAACAACACTTTTAAAGATAATTTCCATTGAGAAAAGTATTTACAACGACTTATGCGCACCTAAACATACGCATTTATTAATTTTTAAACACAGTTTCCAGAAATAATATGGAAACTTGACCTCTTGCAAAATACTCGTATATGTTCAGCCGCACACCAAGCATTATGATGAAATCGTATCAAACGGTGTACGCGATTTTTCAACACGCATCGTTTTCAATATTACTTTTAAGTTATTACCCACTTTACACTGGTCTCATAGCATCGTTTAAATGCAATTGTCATACAATTGCAGGTGGTTGCCAGAATTTTGTTTTATAGTTATAATATAAAACAAATTCTACAACAATATTGTGCAAATCTTATCTCTCGCAAATGTAACACATACAAGGGCGTACCAAATGTTATACTAAAATCATACCATCCTTTGTATGCAATTTTCTTAGAGCTGTACATGGTTGCTGGAATTCTATTTTATAAATATAATATAAAACACGTTTTAGTACTATAGCTACTTCACTTCTGGTCTACACAGGGATTTACATGTGTAAGAGATACCACTGTACCTAGCGACTAAACTACAACCACACACCGAGGTAGCAAATTCTTATGTAAATATTGCAACCCATTTCATCAAGTTCCTGAAGTAACAGGTTCACACGAGATACAATGCTAGTGAGCTTTGACGGAAACACCAAACATCATTAAGAAGAACTTTAATCCACCAAGAGGACATAATGAATTTAACAGAACACTGGCTCAGGAGCACATACTTCATTTACCAGGAGCAACAGTACAAACAAATAGAAGGCGCACGAATGCGACCACTGTCATCAGTGACTGCAAATCTATTTCTGCGAGACTTTGAAAAACGACCACATATAAATCGGTACTCTGGCTAAGATAAGTGGACGAAACTTTTGGCGCATGAACACATAGCGAAAAAAACTAAACATTCCCTCAGAACAAAACAACATTCATGCAAATATAAAGTTCATCATGAAGATAGAAAAAGACAACTAACTGCTATTCCTCGATGCACTAGTGTATAAAAAAGACAATGGAGAATTAGGGCATACTGGGTATAGAAGAACAACACCTATCGTTAGATAACTACACACCAACTCACATCACCATTCAACACAGCTCCAGTCAGTCATAAAAATGTTGGTGACCCGATGGAGAAGATTGGCACATTCAGACTACGTTGAAGAAGAAATGGACAAACTGAAAGCAGCGTTATTAACAAACGGTTACCCAAAGAAGAGTACCAAAGCAGCATCCAAACCAACGAGAACAAAGACTGAGAAAAACGAAGAAAAACCTTCGATACGTCAAGGGAACCCCGGACAGGATTAGTAAAATACTAAAGAAAAATGAAATACAAACAATATTTAATGCGTCAGGGAAGATATCTACTATACTATCTAATCCTAAAACTAAGACAGCGCTTGAAGAGCAAGGAGTGAACGAGATACCTTGTGGAGATTT
>JARFJB010001642.1:632500-650000 GCA_036346205.1 Vesta saturnalis
GTAATGAATTACCAATAGATGCCTATGAACAGCTACCTTAAATTTTCTCATATCATAAGTGAGAGGAAAACAGGAACTAGGGAGATCATTCCAGAGTTTAGAAGCCGTGTAGAAAAATGTGGATTGCGCCCGTTTGGTACGACAAGTGGAGATCTGTACTGCATACTGATGATGTGAATGAGCGAACCGAGTGTTTCTCGTAAAGATAGCCCGAGATGGTATCAAAGAATATAATTCAGCAGCACAATAGCTGTTGTAATAACAATAATACAAAGAAAGAACTGAAACCATCCTTCTATGCTCAAGGGACTGTATGTGAGAAGTTAAGGACGGGTCATTTATAAGCCTAATCGCTCTCTTTTGAATACGATCAACGATATCGAGAGCGTATTGGGGAGCACCAACCCAGATGTGAGAATTATATTCCAGATGAGGTCGAATTTGGGCCTTATACAGCAGAAGGAGTTGTCGAGAGGTAAAGTACTGCTTAGATCTGTACAAAAAGCCTATTTTACGAGCAGCTGTTTTGGTAGCTGACAGAAGATGGTCAACCCATGAGAGATTTGAAGATACAGTCATACCCAACAGAGTAATAGAGTCTGAAAACTTAAGAACTGAGCCATTCATACTTACAACATTAAATGATCGATCTTTTTTGGCGGACACAAGGCAACACTGGATTTTGTTAGCATTAAATTTAACTAGATTATTGCTTCCCCATTCGAGAATACGTTAAACGTTTTTATTGATTGAATTTGCCATTTCAGCTTTAATTTCTTGATTTGAGATAGAAGGTGGATTATCACTATGCGTAGACTGAGATGAACTACAGTGAAGAGTGCTATCGTCAGCAAAGCAATGGATGGGGTTAGTTGTTGAAGAAATAAGGTCATTTATGTACAGCAGAGAAAGTGTAAGCGCCATAACGGATCCCAGTGGTACGCCCGCGTTAATGCTAACTTCTTTTGAAAAAAAGCCATCAACTATGACACGTATTCGTCTTTTAACAAGGAAACTAGAAACCCAGTTGATGAGCGTATCATTTAACCCAAACGAGGTGAGTTTGGTAAGTAAACACTTATGCCAAACTTGGTCAAATGCCTTTGAGATATCTAAAGCGACTACAACTGTTTCACCGGACTGCTCTACTGTATTGTTCCAAACTTGGGTCACATATGAAAGAAGATCACCTGTTTAACGACTTCGCCTAAACTCATATTGGTGGTCACTAAGGAGTTGGTTGGTTTCAAGGAACGTGAGCAGTTGCTGATTGATGGCTTTTTCCATGATTTTAGACAAAATGGAATTGATGGCAATTGGTCGGTAGTTTGAGGGATCGGTCTTATCGCCTTTTTTTGGAATAGGTTGAACATTTGCTAACTTCCATGATGAAGGGAATTCCCCAGAAGACGTAGAGATCGTATAGAGCTTAGATAGGACTGGTACTAGTTCGGGGGAACATTTCTTTAAGACAATAGCTGGGATACCGTCTGGGCCTTTCGCATTATTAAGATCAAGCCTACTGATGATCGATTCCAAGAGCTTGTACCGAAAATGAATTGGTTCCATAGCGTATGAAGAAGAGTTGACTAGGGGTAAATCTTTTCCAGAATTATTGAGACACGAGTTTGATGCAAACGAATCCACAAAAACATTGGCTTTGTCTACAGAATTAGCAACAACCGATTCGTCAATAGACGTCAGGGGGAGAAATGAAGATGTTCCAAAGTTTTTACTAATGGCTTTAGCTAAAGGCCAAAATTTACGACTGCCTAAAGGAGATGTAGCTAGTTCATTGCATTTTCGTTGTTCGAACAACTTTTTAGTTTTAGTGATTTCACTTTTGCAGATATTTCTAGCACCAACGTATCCTACATGACTGTCGACCGATTTATTAGATTTCCATTTAATGTAGTATTTATTTTTGAAAGATATTGCATCAGCACAAGCCTTATTGAACCAGGGTTGGGAACGTGAATGACCTATACGGTACTGTTTTTTGGGAATGTATAACTCCATTCAGATACTGAAAGAGCTATGTCCGAAAAAGAGGACGACTTAAAACAATATTCACGCCATGGAAAGGTTGCAAAAAAATCCCGTAAATTACTCCATCGAGCTGACTTAAAACACCACAAGGTTCTATCGGTTTTGCGAGCAACAGTGGAATTAGGTACAGTAGAAATGATTTCTATTAGACAATGGTTGGAAAGACCTAAAAGCAAAAGAACGGAAGTTTTATAAATAAGAGGGTTTGATGTAAGAAAGAGATCTAGAAGATGTGGAGTATGGTTAGGGTTATCAGGGATTCTTGTGGGTTCAGAAATCATTTGTGTGAGATCACATGAAATAGCAAATGTTTCTGCACTATGATCAGCAGGATTTGTAGTAGATGAAAACTGAAGCCAATTAGAGTTATGAACATTGAAATCACCTACAATTGACATATCACAAGATAGAAACTGAGACAGGAGATAGTCAACTTTCATACTAAGGTAATCGAAGAAGTCTTGAAAGTTGCTGTCATTAGGAGACCTACAAATGCAACAGAGAATTTCACAAAATTACGACCAGAATGTTTAAACCAAATCACGTCAAAATTTTGATTTTCTAAGGAAGAAGCCCTCTTACAAGCAAATCTGTCCTTGATGTAGGTACATACGCCTCCTCTATATCGAAAGTTAGAGTGAAGGTGGTATTAAGGAAATTGCAAGTCGAGTGACTCGGAGCTTTCAGAGGAGACTTGTGTTTCAGATAGAAATAAAATATCAGGTTGTAATTGTTCAAGATGTTGGTGAATAGCATTAAGATTAGACCTGATACCGCGGATGTTGCAGTAGTGAATCAGAAAGTTGATACTTTCGATGACCGTGGTCGCTTGGGCCCTGCCCTCCCAGACATCCGAATGGGGCAGGATTTTATGTTCGGAATGAAGAATAAAGATGATAATAGATTAAGAATGAAGGAAAAGGTAACCGGCAGCCCTTACCGACCTCAGAAAATCGGAGACCCAATATTAATGAGCCCATGGTAAGGGTGGTGGTACCTCCACGGCTGGCATGGAGTATACATGCCTACCCCCTTGTGATTGTGGCTGAAGGAGCTTGGAAAGCTCAAACAGCCCGGCCTGCCCCTTGGGGAGGCAATTAAATACGTAGCCTTTTCCTTCTTACGGTATAAGAAGTTAGTGTAAAAAATTAGTAGCCAATGCACGCTTAATTTCTTGAACTACTTGACATTGAATGTGAAACCTAAATTTATCGTAACCTACCAGATATGTAGGTGGCCTACCCATCCGGTAATTACAATTGAAATTCATAATAATAAGCTAAAGATGCGTATCTGAAATCAAGATAAGTCGCACTTAAATACCTAAGTAAAGATCTCGTAAAGCTTGAAGTTCGATTAGAACTATCAGAATGATTTGCTTTCAATACAATATAAAGTAACGTTCTGAATTTACTTTTAACATTTACATCCTACATTTACCAAACTGTAAGATACTACAGTTGTTTATTAAAAGGCGATTATGTTCAATTAAAGCGTTTCTACTTATACAATTATCATCTTACCAGTAGTAGGTAATCAATGTTTTACATTTTTTATATACAAAGAACAAACAGAATAAAGGTGACATAAGTATTACAGTGAACGTCAATCATAACATGTTGTAATGAAAAATGAAACTAGTCTAGCGTGAAATTAAAAGGGGAAAACACCTGAAGCTACACACCCTTCATAAATATATTACACAATATACGATATAAAAGAAATTAGATACTTGCGGAAAGATAAATGCGGAAAGTGTTATGTTTTTGGGATTACATTTTTATATAAACTGAAGGTATTTATGCTTTTCTCAGCAATAAAATCATCTTAGAATGAGACGTTTCTGTTCTTTACTACTAAAAGGTTAAGTTTAGTAAATAGATTAAATGTAATCAAAGTTGGGGGGAAGAGCAACGAAATGGTTACCAAGCTGTGCAGTATTTTTAGAGTGTGCAACGGTGCAAGGTATCACAAAACGGTTTTATACAGACTCCCAGATTAAGGAGTCTTTATTGCTTCCTAAATATAAAAATGGTGGGCATAATAAGAATGTATCACAAACGTGCTACCGCAGTGGTTGATGGGGAACATAGGCCCTCGTCGTCACCCACAAGTAATAGACTATTGTAAAAAGGCACATTTTGACCATTATGGTTCTAGAACTCACAAAAGACCACTAACCCACAACTTATAATAGCACCCGTTCGTCGTACTGGAAATCCGAACAAACCCAGCTGTTAACTTTCTCGTGGATACGTATCAAGATTGCGTATAGTCAACTAAACATTGAAACAATATCAACATCAATTAAACGGGCGAATTGAGGCTAACCAATCGCATATGATTTACGTCGTAAAGGTTCAATGAGTAAAGCGATGCCTATACCCGAGCTAGTGGGCATGTAATTACACGAATTGCTTAGGATTCGGAGGTAATAGGTTCGATTCTTATTACCGTCTACCCTGTATGACTTTTTCACTTTTTCAAGGGGTTTTCTTTATGCACATATAGCGACATGTGCATATACGCACATCATGTGCGGCTATTTAGGCGAAGGCTGGGGTAGTGACTTCCCTTTCAGAACCCTAGTTCCGTTCCTTCTAATCCTATCCTGATAGCACCTATCCTTGATTCCACCATACTTAATGTATGTATCATGTCTATATGTTGGGAGTACATGGCTATGGCTGAAGAAGATGGAAAGTTCAAGCAGTTCGCCTCTCTCTTGGGGAGGGAATGGAACACATTGCCTCTTCGTTACAACCAAACGAATATACAGTAATGAATTATTATTATACACGAAACCATCTTCATTTATTAGTGAAAAAAAAGTGATAATGAAGAAAATGGTAACCAAGATAGTTAAACAAAGTACATTAATGGACAGCCATTCAGTAAGAAATTGGTCAACAATAGTTACAGGTAATTATTGAAAGGTACCTAATGTAAATTGGTTAAAAGTTACAATGTTGATGGAAAAGTAAGAGGAAATGGATTTCGTTTGGATTTGAGAATAAATGCAAAAAATATGGTGGCTGCTTTGTATGGAAAAGAAATTGTAACCCAAAACACCAATCATCACCAAAATTTTAACTAGTCTACTTTTTAGAAAATAAATTAAAAGAAAACAAAAATGACTGTAAATTTGGATCAAAATAGTGTAGAAATACTTTTTAAAGTTGGTTCATGTTTTTTTATGGATGTTTGCCGTAATGTCTCTTTGACCCAAGTTGATGGTTTTCGATATATTCACAAAAAGTACTTTATTTAATGTACCTTTATCTAATGCATATTTATCACCTTACGAAAAACTTTTATCTAATACACATCGAAATTTGAACCATTTCTAAAAAATGCCTCTACACCTGTTACTTCAAAGTTAATAGTCGTTTAGTTGTGGGTTTAAGGCGGAATTTTTATTTTAAGCCGATATTATAAAACAAAAGGCTTCGTAAGGTTATAAAAATGTACCGACTTTGTCAATCAGGATACTTTCAACTTTACATTTTTGTTCTAGTCTTTATCAACCACATTTTTTCATATCATAAAGTTGGTGGTGTTGATATTCAACGGGCCTTTTAGACACCTTTTATTTGAGTACCATGAACGCATACATAGATTTGGCTACTTTGATGTAGCACATAAATATCAATTTCGACATCTCTTTGTCTAAGCTTACGTGGTCCGCTAACACACATAAAATTCACTTATTTGGTATCGATGCAATATGTTCCACTGTTTTCTCATCCGAATTGGCCCACAAATAACGATTTTGACATCACTTGGTAAGGCACTATGTGTTTACCAAAATACGTAAAATTTACATTGGCCTTGATGAAATGCGTTCTGACATTTTTCATCAAAATTGTTGCATAAATAACGATTGTGGCGTGTCTTGGTCAAAAAAGGCACATAATTCACTCAGGCGTTCTTCCATCAAAATTGGTACAAATCACGGTTTTGACACGCTCTTGGCTAGAAACTGTGTGGTCTTTCAGTACCACAATTGCAGGTGCACTTAGGTCCCTAGCTATTAGAGTGCCAAATTTGAGCTTATTTGGTTGGAGCTGTTCACAGGAGAACAGCGAACACTATCAAAACGCAGGGTCCTTTTTGACACGCTTTTAAATTTTTAAATTGTAAACTCTCACCATTATTACGCATATTTAAAATACTTATCTTTTTGGATTTCTGTAAAATTTCACAAAATTGTTTTTACCTCTTAAATAATTTTGAAAGATAATATTACTACTGACGAAGATAACTGTGTTATCGAAACGTTTAAATTTGTATAGCCTAAATACAAAAACACATCATAAAAAAAACCAAAAAGGTGAGTATTTTAAATTTGAGCTCATTCAGTTGAGATGTTTCGGGCGAGAATGGCGAAAACCATTGAAATTTGTCCTTAAATATGTTTTTGGTAAGAACTATCCGCTGATTTAGGAACAAAATTGAAAGTTTGAGCCCATTCGGTTACGTCCTTTCCAAAGTGAAGGGCGAACAGCATCGAAATTAGTGCATAAATATTTTTTTCACACGCCATTTATCAAAAATTAAGTAGTCATTCAAGACCAAAATTGTAAATACTCTACTTAAGGTCTTAAGGTGCTTGTACGGCAAGTTTGAGCTCATTCAATTGTTTTTTCGGACGAGAAGAGCGAACACTACTGTAAGCTGTGGTCATTCAGGACCAAAATTGTAAGTGCACAACTTTAAGTCATAAGGTACTTGTTTTCCAAGTTTGAGCTCATTTAGTTGAGATGTTTCGGACGAGAAAAGCGAACATCGCTAAAATTAGTGCTTAAATATTTTTGGCAAACATATAATCAAAAACTAAGTGGTGTCCAAAATTGCAGGTGTACAACTTTAGGTCCTATAGTTGTTGTATGCTAGTTTTGAGCTCATTTAGTTGAGCTATGTCGAACGAGTAGAACGGATACCGTTGAAATTGGAACATAAATTTTTTCCTTGGCGCGCTCTTGAATAAAAACTATGTGTTGATTTGGAACCAAAATTACAAGTACACAACTTTAGGTCCTTAGGTATTAGAGTACCAAATTTGAGATACTTTGATGGAAACATTTCGCAGGAGAAGAGAAATTAGTGCATAAATTGTGATTTTGGCATCTCTTGGTCCAAACCTACATGGTCACAAAAAATGTAAAGGTTGGGCGTTAGCAATGCGTTCGGGTGTTTTGCCATCAAAACTGGTGCAAATAACGCTTTTTCCACGATTTAGGTTCTTAGGCTCTACAGTGTCAAATTTGTGCTCATTTGGTTGTAACATTTCGCAGGAGAACTATTCAAGTTGGTGCATAAATAACCATTTTGATACGCTGCTGTTCAAACGCTATGGTGTCATTCGCGACCAAAGCTCATTTAGCTAAGTTCTTTCGGACGAGAAGAGCAAACGCTACCGAAATTAGTGCAAACATTTTTTAGTGCGCTCTTTCCAAACTATGTGCTGATTCAGGATCAACATTGCGAGCGCACAACTTTAAGTCATAAGGTACCGGTATGCTAACATTGAGGACGTTTGGTTGAGCCGTTTCGGAGCAGAAAAGGTAACAACATAGAAATTAGATTGCAAGTTGTAATCCGATGGATTAAAGTTATTTTAAACTTATTTAAAAATTATCATTGATTTGTTTAAGATTCTAGCAAACAAACAGACCCAAATTCAACTGCGTTTCCTTTTCCAATTTCTGTAACTAGGATTCGCATTCGTACATACTGCCTCACCGAAGACTGTAATGTCCCCTTCAGAACTGGTCTTGTGTACCATATTTAGTGGTGGTTTTGAATGATTTCCTCATGGGTATAGATATCGATCGTGTAATGGATTCAACAGGTTATAACTTACAAGATACACACCCACCTGTACTTGATATTAATCCGAGAAATTACAGTAGTTAGATTTTACTTTTAGATGAATGAGTCATACAGTTCGGTTCTTCGTAATTGCTGAGTCATGGGTAGGCTTCTTGATTAAGCCATTAAGCAACTAGTGAGTCGCAGATGTACAGTGTGAAAACAATATCTAACAGCTTATACAGGGAGCACACGAAAAAGCTGCAGCACACCGTGTGTACAAATGGATGTTCTGATTGTAAGTGTTTTTTACTTGTATATTGTTATAGATTAATTATAGACCGAATTGATGAGTCGTAGGTAAGCTTCTTCATTAAGTCCTTCAATTTACTTTGAGAAATAAACGTTTATTGTATGTACGTTGTACATTGGTTTTTTTTTAGAAGTGCTATGTAAGAGGCCGTTTAGTTTTCGGTGAGTTGTAGCCTCGTCCTTTGCCACTATGTGTATGTTGTCCCATTGGATTTGGTAGTCTTCGTTCCAGACACGTTTGGCGATTCTGCATCTTTTTGCTTAGCCTTTGCTACTATTATTCTTATGTTCAGTAACTTAGATTGGTCTGCTGCTCTCTTATGATCTGCCACATTAGCATGGTAGGTTGTATACACAATTCCTAGAATTAAGGTCTTCATTGTGTAGTTTGGTTTTGGTTCATATTTCACTGAATGTTCTTGCGGATTTGAAAGAAGTGCGTATCTTGTGTTTACTACATATCCTTCATACTTTGTCCGAGGTGCTTGGTATATATGGTATTATCGTTATATATTTAGGATCTCCTTCTCGAATACTCTTTCCTTGTTAAGGTTACGTGTTAGATCGGCGTAGCTATTTGCTTTAAGTGTCTTAGCAATTTTCTCTTTTCACGTCCACTTGTTTTGAGCATATTTTTTTAACTCTATCCTATAAACATCTTACCACGCCTAACGGCACACTTGGGGTGACTGGAGTTGTAGTGTAGGTACATCAGAATTGCAGTTTTTGTTCCGACTCCAGTTCCATTGTGAATTTTACGAAAGGCGCGCGGCTAGTTAGATGATCAAGGAATTTATCCTTGTCGTGTTGCCAAACTATGAAGGTATCTTCGACGTATCTAAACCACATCGTTTGATTTTCTTTGAGTTAAGACATAGTTTGGTCTTGGAAGCCTTTCATTGCTTACTATATGTGATAGCGTGAAATCCCTTTCCATATCAAACTCTTGTTGGTAGAATTTGTCATCTGCTTGGAAGTGTGTAGTTCTTAGAGATACTGACATTTGATTCATAACTTTGTTTACCGTAAGTTGTGTGCGTTCGCCTAACTTTTCAACCTTTTTCTGTCTCTCTCTTATGTCGGTTTTTTATCGGTGGGCATATTTGTGCATAGGCTCTCGATGTCGAAGCTTACCAGTATATCTTCGTGGGTGGGTTAGAAGTTTATGGTTTCTACGAACTGCTGCGTATTCTTGACCATAGACTCGATTATGTCTGATAAGGGGGTGATGGTGCCTAAGAGTTAGTGCACTAATGGATGACAAGCAGAATTTTTGGAGTTCGGAGGAATTCCTAGCTTGTTGATATTTTGCAGGCAGCACAGATGCGACAGTTTTCTGTAGTGAAGAGCGAGTTTAGTTTTCCGGTAATTGGAGAACTCTCCCTTACGTTTTGGAACAACTACTTGGCGGAGGGAATTGTGTATATAAAGCACCATGCAAATGCGGCAGACCATACATAGGTAATAGGGGTAGACCACTGAAAGTTAGAACACAGGAACATAAGAGCATGTCTGGATATCAATACTGCGCGCAATACGCTACTGCGCAACATACGCCATAAACTACTGCGCAACCACGAAAAGATATATATATATATATATATATATATATATATATATATATATTATATCACCTTTACGTGACCTTACCTTAACTTTGAAATGAAATTGACTTGCATTTGACCTGACCTTGATTTGACCTTGACTTCGCCTTAATTTGACTTTGTCAAGATCTGTTCCATCTCTCAGATTACTGGTAATTCCTTGTATATCTGTCTCTTACACAAGTGATTTTCCTATGTAGCCTAGAACCGATATACGAGGGATGTACGGTTACTAAGGTATATTAACGCGGTACACCGACTACGTTGCTCCTATCAGGTTAAAATTTGCACGCATTTTAGATGTGTATCTGAACTACGTAGGTGTGCGAGCGGTCATTTGATTTTTGCTTGCAAATAATGAAACACCTACCGAAATAACTGAACACATACGGAGAAGGTATTGTGAGTCGAACACAAGTATATGTCTGGTGTCAGCAGTTCAAAAGTGCATGCACAAATATGAACGATGATCCCGAAGGTTTACGACGAAAACCATCAACAAAAACGGATGAGAACCAATTAAATGTCGATACACTTATTCGAGAAGATCGTCGGTTCAAAATACGGAAATTGCTCTACTGACCGGCATTCCTAAAAGCTCTGTTCAAGAAATCGTATCTCAATTAGGCTATCGAAATGTTGCCGCGAGATGGATACCATAACTGACCAATACAAAATGCAACGAATGGCGGTGGGAATGGAGCTTTTAACGCGTCATCGTAAGGAAAACGGATTTCTAGGGTCTATAGTTCCAGGAGACGAAACGTGGGTACACCACCATAATCCCGAATCAAAAAAAGTCTCCATGACGTGGAAGCATGTGAGTTCACCAATACCGAAAGAGTGGGGAACATTGGGACTGTTAAGGGTTTTAAGCTGTATCTTCTATTATTCTTATCTAATTTAAAATTAAAAACAAGCATAAGATATAAGAAACTCGAAAAGCTAATGAAGGAAAAGAAAGAACCAACCAACAAGTTGAACGAAAACGAAATGCAGGCTCGCGCGCGAGTATTGGCGACTCCTACCGGAAACTATCCCCGAAGATAACCGATTCTACCTGAACATTGACGAGTGCGCCAGCGCACAAGACCCAAGGCTAGCAGAATTTTCGTTTCTCGTGCGTTTCGCTCTTTAAAGTGTAACCGTCATCGAGTGAGCATTATTATAATGTATTCTCCTGTTTATGAGCCAAAATCAATGGACATTAGAGATTTTAGTGACTTGTTAATAAACTATTACAACATAACCGTTCAAGATGATGATGGAAACGATGATGTGGATGAGCTGAATGCATCTCACATCCAAGGTGATGATGATGATTCACAGAAGAGCGATGAGGCAGAGAAGAAGGACGAGTCTCAAAACCATGATGGTGATAGCGACGAATCACGGTTTAAGAAGAAGAAGAAGACCGATAAAGGACGTGATTAAATAAATGAAGTATTGTTGTTTATAATAATAATATATTTTCAATCGCTAAGCTTTCCTTCAATTTTGTTAATAAACTTGTTTTTCCTAACCGTGTTTGAACCTGCACCAATAATGCTTTAGTTAATGCGAAAGGGCTACAATAAGTGTGAGATTGGCTTTCTTTTGCACTCTGTGCCTTCAATTATACTGCTATTTTTTGAATTGAGAGCTGATTTTATATGATTAAGTTAAATCAGTTTGGTATTTAATTGATTTGATTTGATTAATTGAATTGTATGTTTGAGAAAGAGACGAACACGATCAACCTCTATTACAGAAAACGTTCATTAGCCTTTACATCACCATATGGCACCACAAACAAACTTAATTAGTCCTAGAAATATACCGCTAGGTGGCGCGCCTCAATTACAGAAAACATTCGCTAATTTAAAAATATACCACTAAATGGTGTCACAAACAAAACCCTGATTAGTCCTAGAAATATAAAGCTAGATGGTGCCTTTATTACAGAAAATATTCATTAGGCCATACACAACTGGATGACGAGACAAATTCAAATTTCCCAACAAGCGCCACTAAGGAGGGGGCAGGCACTAACACCGTTTCCTATGTTTTGTCTTACAAGCTAGCAATAGTTCCCTTATTAGAATACAAGTTCAAATTTCTTGCAATAAGTAATCCGAATGTAAACACTTAAATGCAAATCCAAATTCAAATTTCCCGTCAAGGGGCCAGGGACTAAGACCCGAAAGCAAGTTGCGAAGCCCTATGTCTGTCTTATAAGTTAGCATTAGGCCTCCTTACTATTATAATACAAGTTCGGATTTCCCCTTATAGATGGCGTCACAAACAAGTTCAAATTTTGGGTCGAGGGGCGAGGGCCTGAAAGTAAGTTGCTAAGCCCTACATCTGTCTTACAAGTTAGCATTATACCCCTTATTATAATACAGGTTCATATTTCCAGCCATAACCTGCAGAGACTTAATACAAATACAAATTAAAATTTTTCCCCATTGGGGCCCTGACAAGGGACAAATCTCAGAGAGCAAGATGCGCAGCCCTACACCTGTCTTACAAGTTTGCATTAGGTTCCTTATTATTATAATACAAATTGAAATTTTCCGGCAAGGGTACAACGGCAATAAACGAAGGCCTACGAACAAGTTGCGATCACGACAAGGGGCAAAGACCCGAGAACAAGTTCGACACCCTACACCTGTTTTACAATCTCAGATCGCCAAAACAGCCTTCGCCGAAAGCCTCGCGAAATGTCACCAGTAGTAAACGGACACTAGCCGCCATCTTGGATTTTGACGTCACAAGACCGCCCACGTGTGAGACCGCATTTTTCACCCTTATTTTTACGCTCTTACGTGTGAGACTGCATTTTCCATCCTTATTTTTACTCGCTTACGTGTGAGACCGTATTTTCAATTCCTGCTGGAATTTTCATCCCTAATTTTCACACACCTACGTGTGAGACCGTATTTTCAACTCTTTCTTTTCAACCCTAATTATTTTTACTCGCTTACGTATAGGACGTGTATTTTCACCCCCATTTTATGATAGCTCACGTGTAGGACGTGTTTTTTCACCCATATTTTAGGACCGCCCGCGTGTGAGCACGTATTTTCTACCCTATGGGTCAGCCCTAATCAGAGCCTTTCTGTACTTGCGCACGTGAGGGGCTGGTCTTAGGGTTGGGGGCTGGTCTAGGGATAAGTCTTAGTGTTGGACCTGGAGCAGGACCTGGGGGATGGACTTGGACTTGGGGTTGGTCTTAGGGTTATTTTTGATTGTCATCTAATTAAGGTCCTTCTGACTATATTAATAGCAGTGCCCCTGGAGGTTGCACACGCATACAATGTTAGAAATTGCATAATCAATAAGATATTATTATCGATCCTATTGTTTAAATGGTCATATGCTATTGGATGATCTTTTACCTATACGAGAAAACGTATTTCTAATAGGGAGGTTCTTGTACGACACGTGTAGGGCTTCGCAACTTGCTCTCAGGCCTTCGCCCCATGACCGGAGATGGTGTGGGAACCTAACCTTATAAGATAAGTGTAGAGCTTAGCCCCTATCGTGCTCCTTTGATGCAATTGTATGTTGTTCTAACTTAATCTTACAGCTGTAGGCCTTCGCCCCGTCATACAAAATTTTATTCTAATAAGGAGGTTCTTGTAAGGCAGGACTTGTATCAGGGTCTGCGCCCTAGCCCCTTTGAGTAAAAAATTGATTTTAGCGCCATCTAGTGGCGTATAGACTAATGAACATTTTCTGAAGCTGATAATGCACACCTCTCTCTTGCTCTATCTTGTTTCTTCCTCCCCTTCTCTCTTTCTCACACACACACACACACACACACACACACACACAAACAAATCAATTAATTAATCAATCTCAAACAAATCACGCTCGAACATCAGATAAAACTCAATCAATCAACCGACATTATGTCTTACAGTTTGCGGAAACCAGATTACAGTTCAAACTGAATGCATTAAAGTGTAATTAAATATGACGTGAAATAATAGATAATTTCTACCCTAATGTAATGATGCTTTATAGGCAGATCCTCTAAACAGCCACCACCTATACATTCGGAACATCATATCTGATTTATTTGCATGTTCAATTACTTACACACAAAATTGTTTCATTGGTAATGTGTTCATTA
This sequence comes from Vesta saturnalis, assembly GCA_036346205.1. Classification (NCBI taxonomy): domain Eukaryota; kingdom Metazoa; phylum Arthropoda; class Insecta; order Coleoptera; family Lampyridae; genus Vesta; species Vesta saturnalis. The sequence goes on from JARFJB010001642.1 coordinate 646,400, forward strand.
ACAGTTGCAAAAACCCATTTAAAAAAAAGACAGGAAAGTAATAATTACTTATATAACATGGAGTTTAAATTAAAATAAGATGTTTTTAAGAATATCAAACTGATATGACGGAAATAAAAAGCAAAAGGTTTTAATGGTTTATTATTATACGTGAACAATAACTACAAGTTTAAAATCTGTGCGTACCTACTATTTTGTAGAGTTGATCTTATGACATCATCCTGAGTAATAATACATTTTTTAAAAATCTTTATCGACATTTTTGTTAGCAATATCAGGTAAAAAACATATATTAAAAAAAGTAATGCGCTTACCTCTAGAAGTTTTTTCCTTCCACTGTACCATGGGGTGAACAGATATTTTTTTAAACAACGTGTCTCACTAGAATACGATTTGTGAATGGCTTGATATAAACAGCCGATTACATTAACTATTTTAGAAAGTAATACACAAAAACCTGAATTCGTATTTAACAATCATGTTGTACTTACAAAAAAATTTACATTCAAAACACTTACAAATATTTTAAAAATTTTGCTAACGCAGAAATTACTTTTTAAATAATTGAATCTTCAGATTACATAAAAAACTATTGTATACTCAATTATGTTCACACACACACACACACACACGCGCGCGCACACATGTGATTCACGTTATATGGATTTTTATCAGTTAGGATTAATAGCAATGTCAACTAAACGTTTTAAAAAATTTCTAATTTGAAATAAGAGTGACGTAATCTAATTTATTTGAAATTTCATGGAGAGTATTATCAGCATCGAGATTTTGAGATACAATCACCTAATCGTCTTCACCTTGAACAATTATATTGTAACAACCTATAAAAGTAGCTAATAACCCCTGACAGCTTTTATTAGACGCTATTATTACATGGACATGAGGTTAGCCCTAAATCGACTAGTTTCAACACGACTCTGGAAATGCTGCACACGCTTCAAATCTTTCAGATCGTTCGCAGAAGTTGTACCATATTGATTTACTTCAATTTTTTATCTGCATTCTGTTTCGAGACTGTAGTACGTTTTCTAATACGTAAACAGAATCTTCAATACGGTGATACGTGTAGCAGCAAAACACATTAGCTAGTTAGTTTCACCTCTATATTATTTTACATGCAAGCCTGACCTTATCATAAATAAGTACATCTGTCAAAAGCTAATTAAACATAATTCCTCGGACTGGGCAGTTAGCGAGACGTTTCCAATTATAGCTTTTAGTCAAAACAATATGCACTGACAATCTACATACGGACATACGCCACGGCACTCTACGCACGCCTCACGTACGCACGACCAAATCGCACGTCAACGCACGACGCACGCTCGCACGTACGCACCACGCACGCACTCACGTACGCACGCACACACAGCTCGCACGCACGCACTACGCACGCTCGCACGTACGCACGCACGCACAAGCTCGCACGATCACGTCGACGCACGTCACGCACCACGTACCACGCACGCACACGCACACGCACACTCACGCACGACCACACACACACTACACACACACCACACACACACGCACACACACACACACACACACACACACACACACACACACACACACACACACACACACACACACACACACACACACACACACACACACACACACACACAACACACACACACACACACACACACACACACACACACACACAAACACGCAAACGCAAAACACACTAACACAAAACACGCAAACACGAAAACACGCTAAAGCGAAAACACGCTAACACAAAAAACACACAAACGAAAAACGCTATCACGAAAATACGCTAACAGACGAAAACACGCAAAACGAAAACACGCTAAAGCGAAAACACGTAAACCTGCAAACATTAATCAAGACGGTGAAGCACCGTTAGGAGAAAACAAGTTTATTAACAAAAGTGAAGGAAAGCTTAACGTTTGAAAATATATTATTATTGTTATTACAAACAATACATTATTTAATAACATGCTTTATCGGTTTTCTTCTTCTTCTTGAACCGTGATTCGTCGTCATCATCATCGTGCTTCTCCCCTACCTCATCACTCTTCTTTCTCTTCTGTGAACCATCACCATCACCTTGGATGTGAGATACATTCAGTTCAACCACGTCATCGCTCTCATCTTTATCTTGAACGGCTATGTTGTAATAGTTTATTAACAAGTCAGTAAAATCTCTAATGTCCGCTGATGTTGGCTCATAAACAGCAGAATACATTATAATAATGCTCACTCGATGACAGTTACACTTTAAAGAGCGAGGCACACGAGAAACAAGTACGCAACTAGTCTAGGGTCTTGTGCGCAAGAGCGTTCGTCAATGTTCGGGTAGAATCGGTTATCTTCGGGGAATATCTAAAGTATTGACCTAACCACGCTCTAACATCGCTTCTAGCTACATTTTTATAAATCGAAACGCCTCGTTTATGGTTATATCAGTTTGATATTCTTAAAAACATGTTATTTTAATTTAACTCTATGTTATATAAGTAATTATTACTTTCCTGCCTTTTTTTTAAATGGGTTTTTACAACTGTTAATGAACACATTACAAATCCTAAGACGGCCGTCTTAGGATAAAATACCTCGACCATAAACGAGGCGTTTAGATTTATAAATATGTCCCTAGAGGCGATGTTAGAGCGTGGTTAGGTCATTACTCCCCGAAGATAACCGATTCTACCCGAACATTGACGAACGCTCTTCCGCACAAGACCCTAGACTAGCTGCGTACTTGTTTCTCGTGTGTCTCGCTCTTTAAAGTGTAACTGTCATCGAGTGAGCATTATTATAATATATTCTCCTGTTTATGAGCCAACATCAGCGGGCATTAGAGATTTTACTGACTTGACATAGTCGTTCAAGATAAAGATGAGAGAGATGACGTGGTTGAGCTGAATGTATCTCACATCAAGTGATGTGATTCTGAAAGAAAGAAGAGTGATGGTAGAACGAATCTCAAATCACGATGATGATGACGACGAATCACGGTTCGAAAGAAGAAAACCGATAAAGCATGTTATTAAATAATTGATGTATTGTTGTTATATAATAATAATATATTTTCAAACGTTAACTTTCCTTCAATTTTGTTAATAAACTTGTTTTCTAACGGTGCTCCACCGCCTTGATACATGTTTGCAGATTTCGTGTTTTCGCTTTAGCGTGTTTTCGTTTCGTGTTTTTCTTATGCTGGCGTGTTTTCGTTGTGTTTTTCGTATTTGCGTGTTTTCGATTTGCGTGTTTTCGTGATAGTCTTCGCGTTTGCGTATTTTTGTGTTAGCGTATTTTCGTGATAGCGTTTTTCGTTTGTGTGTTTTGTGTTAGCCTGTTTCGCTTTGCGTGTTTTCGTGTTTGCGTGTTTTGTGTTGTGTGTTTTGCGTTGCGTGTTTCGACCTCTGTGTGTGTGTGTGTGTGTGTGTGTGTGTGTGTGTGTGTGTGTGTGTGTGTGTGTGTGTGTGTGTGTGTGTGTGTGTGTGTGTGTGTGTGTGTGTGTGTGTGTGTGCTGCGCGTGCGCGGTGTGCGTGTGCGTGTATGTGTGTGTGTGTGTGTATCGTGTGTGTGTGTGTGTGTGTGTGTGTGT